>JAGFMF010012151.1:4448298-4477864 GCA_019455555.1 Galemys pyrenaicus | reverse complement strand
CCCCACTGGCCGGCAGCAGGGATCGAACTCGTGCTTCAGTGGCTGCGATTTGCTTCGTAGTGCGTTGCTTAACCCACTGCGCCACCAGGGGAGGCCCTTATGTGTTTGTCTTAATGCGGCGGATGGCAGAACCCATTCAGAGAGGGCAGGCTTGGGGGTTCTGGGTGCTCCTCTCCCTGCCCTGTAACAGCTGCATGAGGGTATAAAGGAGCCTGAAGGCTAAAATTAACCGGTTGACCCAGCAAAACTGCACAGACATTTGCTTGTCTCCTTCATCCCATGCCCCTAAAAAGCACAGCACAAATTCAGAGGAATTGTGAAAAATAGCCTTACTATTTTTTTTATTATTTAATTACTTGACACCACCTTGCAAGCCTGTGACATAACTCTAAAGTAACGTCTAAATTTCAGATGCTCTGAAACCACCACCATTTGCTGACTGAGAGACCTGTTCTGTGTTTTGTTTGCGGAACAGAAACTGTCTAAGGCCCACTCCATCAGTTCAACCCTTACACATTCCCCATTTGCATAAAAATTACAAAGTCTCCAGACAAAGGTATATCTGTTAAAGAATTTGATTTCTCTATACCAGTCTTCATTTTGTCATTTACCCTAAACATACTGCCTGGATCCCCTTCATGCTACTGCAGCATCCCTTTTCCTCTCTGATTTGAAGAATGTTGCCTATGGGACACTTGATTCTATTATTTTATTTTCCGATACAAAGAACCAAAAACCCCTTGAGACCAAGCCTGAGATATACCCAACCTAATCACAAAGTTCAGGAATGGAGTATCTCTCTCCCGAGGAGGGCTTTCATTTAGATTTCAGATTTGTTGTTTGCTTAAAACTATGCTATGAAGGTGGAATGTTTTTCTCTAAACCTATGAAAAAGAGTAATTCCGTACTTCATTGGGAAAAACAACAGAAGGCCGAGATTTCCCAAAAAAGCCATTGCTGTGTTTTTGGCACCTGCAAAGATGTGCTTACAAATGGCTTTTTTGTTTTAAAGTACCAGCACCTGCAATTTGGCGGTCCTGCAGCAGCATGGTTTACCCTCTCCTTTTGCAGCTTAGAGATTGCCGGCTCCCCTCTTTCTCAAGTAGAGCCAAAGCTACCAATTCCAAGGAGAGCAGGCAGGGACCAGGAAACATTTGTATGCAGAACATACCGTCACCTTATATAGGTCACTGCTGGAGGACTGTGCTGTGCGTGTACCTAAGCCCTGCTTCTGTTTCAAGCCCCATTGCCACTCGCATCTCCCATGTTCTAGCCTACGGTGCCCTGGGGTGACAGGCAGTTCCAGCTCTACAAGTACCCAGTCACTGATTCTGCCCACAGCCACTGGCCTCATGAAGCCTGGCACCTCCAGAGATCAAGCAACACAGCCACAGGCAGCACAGGGCCCATTAAATGGAGAATGCATTTGTATTTGCTCAATTGCAAGGAGACAGACTGAAATTTATCTCTGTTTGATAAACAGTGAATTGCAGTTGACAGATACTTTCTATATGAATGCAATTTACTATGTCATTACCAGTTTATGTTTATATAATGAAATCAACTGTTTTTGTGAGGTGAATTACCCAGATTTATTTTTTGCAACTTCATAATTAAATAGCACTTAAATATTTCCTCTGTTTTCTATCTGTGCATCATGCAGTCTTCCGTAAAGTAGCAGTTAAACTATCAAATCTGAGGAAGAGAGGAGGAGAAGCTTCCTAAGAAGGTGTGGGGAATCCCTTTTCCTAAGTTTTACAGGCTTATAAGAAATAACCAGAGCCTCTACCAGACACAGGTCAATGTTTTTCCCAAAAAAGGATGCAAGAGGAACAGTGCACTACAGGTCACTGTTGCGACATCTTAATACAAGTGAGGGGAAGCCTCTGCAAACCCAGCCAGCTCTAGCTTCTTGCTTTTAAGACAGAGACCAACCCCACACAGGGGCAACAACTCCAACCCCACCTCCCATTACTTGGGAGTCAGCAGTAGCTTTTTGTTGTTGCTTTTTAATTAAAATGAAAACTAGCACAGTGTTATTGCTAGAATAACTTACCTGCCCAGACTTGGGCATTATTGTAACTTAGGTGAAAGTAATTATGCACATCCTCACATGCTTCTCTGGGGAACCAGCTCATTACCTGATACAGCCAAGAAGTCATCAATGGAAGTGATGTCATCAACAGCATCTGTGAGCACACGGACTTGTTTTTCCCACTGTTCCTTAAAAAGATCCATGTTCTCTTGGGCCAGTTTACTCTGCGGTTTTGCAGCCAAAGCCAATGCAGCATTGATAACCTGCAAAGACATTAAACTTTTGCACTTAAAAAGATGAAGTCCTACACAAAGGTTCATACACGAATGAACACATAAGAAGTAATATACTCAAAATACAGAAATCCACTGAAACCATGGACAATTACAAACAAAAGTATTTCTAATCACTTCACTCTGTGATAGCCAACTCTTCAGTTTTTAGCAGTTTACTCCAGGCTTTTTCCTTCTCATACACATTATGTATGCACATTCAAAAGTACACAACTAGAGTTACACACCACATAAAATACGTCTCCACATCCTTAGACATGTGTGACAAGCAGGAACTGCTCATCCCGTTCATGAAGATAACCATAGCTCCACAGGGCAATTTGGGTGAGTTCCAATTACCCACCCTCCTTAATAGACTTCTGAGAAAGAGCATTTGGTCTTTATACATCTATACATCTATAGTCCGATGCCAAACTGGAATTTTTGTAACTGAGATATACTTGAGATATAATAACCTCACACAAAGTGTGTAATTTGTTGAGTCTAAAAAAGTAATTAAGAATTTTAAGTTTTGCGATGATACACCGAACAATTCACCCATTTAAACTGTATCAGTCAGTCATTTTTAATATACTCACAGTTGTGTAGCCTTCAGAACAATTGTTTTTAGAACATTGCATCACTCCAAAAAGAAACCCCTCTTTCAGTAGGCATCTCCCGTTACCTTCGATAGTCCTTAACCCTATCTCCTGGCAATGACTAACTTAATTCTGTCTCTATGGATTTGCCTGTTCTGCACATTTCATATAAATGAAATCAGATTAAATAGTTCATAAATAGTTTCTTTCCTAGTGATAATCTTATGTCATAGACAGTAACAGTGTGTCATCCCTCTTATTTACGAATACACCATCATATGGCCATGACACATTTCACGAATCGACTGGAGGACATTAAAACTGTCTCCGTTTTTGGGCTGCTGTGAGCAATGCTGCTCTGACCACTCGTCCGTGTTTTTATGTCTGCGCCATTTGGGGTATAAAACAAAGAGGAAGTGTCGGGCCATGTGATTAACTTTATGTTTAACTTTTTAAAATCATTTAAAATTTTTAATTTACATATATTTTACATGGTTTTTTTTTTTTTTAACAACGCTTGCTTTCTTTTCTCGAAGTATGTTTAACTTTTTGAGGAACAAAAGGACTCCTTGTTTTTCAAGCAGCTGCACCATTTTTCATTCGAACCAGAATGTAAGTGTTCCAATTTCCCTATGTCTTCACCAACACTTGTTTGTCCCCTCCCCACTTTTTAAATTATAGCCATCCCAGTGGTTATGAAGATCTCACTGTGGATCTATTAATGTTATCTGGGAGACTCATACTATTGCTTGTGCATCTTTTCATGTATTTATCGATCATTAGTGTATCTTCTTTGGAGACATGTCTAGTCAGATTCTCTGATGTATTTATGAGTGGTGAATGAAAGTATGAATACGAGCTCAGAGATTAATTAGTAAGATTTCTAGGTATATGGATCTTATGGGTTAGTGGACATAAATATATTTATAATAATGCAACTCAGAAGGGAAACAAAGGCCAGAGGAAACTAGTGGTAGTGAAGTGAAGAAATAAGTAAGACAGAAAAATAATTGCTACAGAGACATCTATCTGTGCATGCAAACCAAACCTCAGGGCAAGAGTTTGGGATGAATTTTTTTTAAGGTGCTACGGAAACCACATGCCTTCAGGTTGTGTGTCTAATTCTTAATATAATGGAGGGATATTCAAGAGTCATGTTCTCAATTAAGCCCCCAAAGACAAACAGAAGGAAGTAACAGACTTACCAGTTATAGGTGGCAGGCACAGGAGAGTGGGCCATCCCAGATATTAGCTAGTGATAGTCTACCATTTTCAAAAGCCTCTGAGTTTGGACAATAAATTATTTGAAATAAGAGATACCCTATCTTATATGTAACACTGTGTTCTCCCATATTTTCATCATTTCAAAGCTGGTTCTGTCCCTCTTTTCCTGACAATTCATTTCCCACCAGGTACTTCACCACTGTGGACTCCTCTCTCCAATAATTAACTCACTAATGCATCAATGAATCAGAGTGGAGCTAAACCTTAAGAATTTTTGGCTGAAGAAAATGTTCCTGGGAGAGCCAAGTAAACATGGGCAGGGATTTAATTATATCTTTTAAACACTGAGATAATTTTCCATTACAAAGAGAAAATTGCTCTCTTTATTCTTTAATATAGCTTATCTCATACAGTATAATGGAGGAAAAGAACCTTGTCTAAGCTTAACTTTTTCATTTTGATTACAAAACTATTTACAAAGGACACTTAATAAATTAATTACTCATTTCTAATGACTCAGAGCATTAGGAATAGAAAGATAATTAACATCCTACTTTAAATAAGCATCAAATATGATACTTAGTGGTGAAACTCTAGAACCATTTATCTTAAAAAATCAAGATATATATTGATCTTAATACCTACTGTATTAGTTAAGTAATAATAAAATGGTCTTTTCTAACCAACAAAATAAGATGGGAAATGAACACAGACAAACTTTTAGAAAGAAAACAAAATTACTTTTCATATTTTTTAAAAGTAAATGAGTGAGGTTAAATCTGTAAAGAAACACACAGGACTAAAAGTGACTAGACATTTCTAAGGTACATTTAAAATAAATAGAAATATGGTCCATATTCAGGGGTAGAATGTCTGACATTTATTCACAAATTAATCTGGAACTATAAACAGTTGAGAATAGTTCCCCCTCACCCCCACAAAAAAAATCATGGGGATAAGGAAGAAAAGTGCTCAGTGTGTGTGTGTGTGTGTGTGTGTGTGTACCACATCTTCATCCATTTATTCATCAACAGCAGCATTCAGATTGTTTCTTGGCTACTGTGAATAGTGCCACAGTAAACACGAGCACACATATATTTTTTATTAAATGTTTTCATATTCTTTGGATAGGTACCTAGAAGTGGAATTGCTATATCAGATGGTAGCTCTATTTCTAATTTTGAAGAATTACTTCCCATACTATTTTTCAAACTGACAACAATTTCCACTCTCCACCAACAGTGTATGTGGGTTCCTTTTTCTACATATCCTCTTCAGCATTTTGTTTCTGGTCTTTTAAACATAGGTCTTTCTCACAGATGTGAAATGATATCTCAGTGTGGTTCTGATTTTCATTTTCCTGATAGTCAGTGATGATGAACATAAATTTTTCAGGTGCCTGTTGGTCATACATACAGTTTCTTTACATAAGTACTTAGAACTACCCGTTTTTTGAATGGGCTATTTGTTTTCGTTGAATTGCATGAATTACTTATATATTTTGGCTCTTAAATATATAAGTATTGGGAGTATGTAACCCAATCAGAGGGTTGCCTTTTTGTTTTTATGGGTTTTTATTGTATAGAAACTTTTTAGTCTGAGGTAATTTCCAACTGTTTATTTTTGCTTTTGCTCCCCCTGATGTTGGAGTTAACATCGCTGAGGCCTCTGATGATGTTAAGCTTATTGCCTATGTTTTCTTCTGTGTATTTTGTAGTTTTAGTCATACATTCAAGTCTTTAATGTTTTCAACTGATTTGTATGTATGGTGTAAGATGTGGTACATACACACAATGGATGCTACCCTACTATCCTGCTTTTGCAACATGGGTGGATCTTAAAGTAAACATGTAAAGTGAAATAAGTTGAAAAGAGAAAGACAAATACCAAATGATTTCACTCATATACATCAACATGTAAAACATAAAAAGCATAAAGAAATAAAACGAATCCTTAGATTTAGACAACAGAATGATGGCTACTAGAAGGGGTGGGGGCACAGGGAACAAGAGGGGCACAGGGAACAACAGGTAAAGGGACTGACTTGATGGTGGTAGATGGAAACTAGACCTCTGCTGGTGGGTGTGTGTGGTATGCACATTTGTGAGTACACATGCTGACAGAGTTGCTAGAAGTTTGAGGAGACGATATGAAACAATTACTTTAGAGTAAGAGGAGGAGAGGAGAATGACTAAGATGTGGTTCCTTTCACTGTCCCCAAAATGATGATTGAGGTGTGAAGTTATACTCCTCAAACATATAGTTTTGGTTTGGTTTTCTTTTAGTAAGTCACATAGTGTTTTAAATCAACGTTACCTCAGTAAAACTATAGGCTATATAGCAGACATAATTGGGGCCGATGGTGGGGGAGAGAGAAGTAATGAATACAGATGGTTAAAATAGAAAATACAACTAGAATAATTATAACAAAAGAGACTAAAAACAGAATGCCTTATAGAGTCAAAACTCAAAGTATGATAAAAGTGACATCACAATCAGTGGAGATGGTACATTATTTTTACGCTGATGGACTAGTCAGAGAAAATAAAGTTATTGCTTCCCTTATATTTATGTGCTAAGACTGTTCCCAAATAGATGATGGATTAAAGTAATAAGAATGTATTTATTTGTTGAACACTTAAAAATATTTTTCTTAGAAAAACCTTTACTTTAAAATAACAACAGAAGTTAGTTTTTAAGTCTGACTATATATTATTTATATATTTAAGTATGTGCCATAGATAAGTACATAGTGTTAGGTAAAATCAGTAAGAGGAACACTAATATGATACTAGAAAAATAGGAGAAATACTTTGACAGCTTATACAAGATGAACTGCTAAGAAACAACAAGGGGAAAAGTTTACTCTCACAATTAAAAAATGCAAATTAATGCTTTTGCTCATTAAATATGCAAAGACCCAAGATACCATACTAAATAACAACTTTTAAAATGCTACTGTTGGGCCTCCCTGGTGGCGCAGTGGGTTAAGCAACGCACTATGAAGCAAACAGCAGCCACTGCAGCACAAGTTTAATCCCTGCTGCCGGCCAGGGAGGGGACCCACATGGTGAGGTAGACCTCTCCTGCCTCGCCAGCTGCTCCTTTCAGCAGTGTGTTTTGGTCTGTCTGCCTGTTCTGCTCCCCATTCTGTCTGGTGATTCCTCTCACCTCCCGCGACTCTGGCTTGTACCCCAGCTCTTGTATGCATAAATAAATAAATCTTTAAAAAATAAATAAATAAAAATAAAATGCTACTGTTGATGAAATACTCTAGTCAGCATTGACTGGGACATCCTTGTCTTGTTCCCGACCATAAAGGGGAAGTACTGAGCCTCTCAACATTCAGTATGATGTTATCAAGCTGCAGTTCTCTGCTATTCCTAACTTTACAACTATTTATATCAAGCCTGATGTTGGAGTTTGTCAAATATGTTTTGTTTGTTTCACTGCCACCTTTCTGGCTATTTTCTGTATTGCTTCTTCCACAACGCTGGTGATCCTCAAGGTTCAAGCCTCTGCTACCTTCTCTCCTCTGTCCACCTGTGAGCAATTTCATCTAGCACCATGATTTCACATACCTCCCATTTGCCAACTACTTTGTCATCTCCTACCTACACCATCTATTCAACCCCTAAATTATATCCCAGCTACATACACCCCACAGCTCCACTCAGATCTCTCAGGTATTTAAAAATGAACATATTCAAAATTAAAGACTTGATTTCTTGTTCCCAATGGCACCTGTGCTGAATGGGTTTTGTTTTTAAACTCTTGATCAATCAACTTCAAGTGGACCCATCATTTTGGGGACAGTGAAAGGAACTACGTTTCCTTGTTTCAGTCTTTCTCTTCCTCTCCTCTGTACTCTGAAGTAATTGTTTCATACCTTCTCCTCAATCTTTTAACAACTCTGCCCCAGCGTCTTCACTCTTAGCTTGTAACTCTGCTTCCTATTTAAATGAGACCATGAATGTCAAAATTGCCCATCAACCTGCATCTCTGCCATGTCCTCTGTCTTGCCTCTTTTTAATTAGGAATGTTACTACCTATGCACCCAACTTGGACCAACCTCTCCACTTGCCCTTGGATCATGTTTCTTCTCCCCTCTCTGTTATGTACTATCAAAATATCCTGTCTCCTGGATTACCTCCATCGCATAAAAACACACTTATAATTCTTAACTAAAAATAAAAAACAAAAGCACTTTCAATCCAACATCTGCGTACAACCCATGTCTCTATAATTCTTATATAAAACTTCAAAGAGTTATCAACTTGCTATCCTTGATTCCTTTCTTCTCTCTTGAAACTCTTTAGCCAAGCTTGTCTCTCTTAAATTTTACTTAAAATTCTTCTGCTGCCCAATTTTACCTGTGACCTCTACATGTTGCTTAAACCAAGGATCAATTCTCAGTTCATATTCTACAAACATCTTTGACACAAATAACCACTCTTCTTAGACCTTTTCTACCTGTTTGTTTTTTTGTTTTTTTTTTTTAATAACACCAGCTTTTGGTGTCCTTCTGGTCTTAACACCCTGTCCCAGTCCCCATGATGCATATTCCTCTTCTCCCCAATTCTGAATATTAGAGAACCCCAGGTTCAGTTCCCAGGCCTGTGCACTAGGTATACTCAGTACTACATTGGTGATCTCTTTCATGCTTGTGGTTTAAGCACCTTTTAAGTGCTAATGAAACTCACTTTCACCCTGCCTAGACCTCCTCCCTGAACTTGATTTTCCATCTTGCATGGCTAACGGCCATCACAAAATTAACACATTCAAAATGGAACTCCTTATTTCTTCCCACAAGCCATATTTCCCTATCAAAATAAAGGAAAACTCCTTCCTTCCAGTGGCTGGTGCTCAAAACCCTGGAATTTTCCCTGACTCTTTCCCCTCCACCTCAAAATGGCAAGAATCTTTTATCAGAAGCATCTTCTTCAAGTTCTTCTGTGAAATTGCTTTGTATGAAAAGATGAGAGAATATGAAAGATGACAAAGTGAGGTGATTCAAAGATAGATAGTTCTATAATTGTGAAATAACAGATGAATGAGAGCTGAGGTTGCAGGCTGCCCTGGCCGTATGCTTTGGACACTCTTGTAAGAGCTATATATTTTCTAACCACCCACAGGTCAGGCCTGTCTGCATTTGTGCTTATTTGGTGCTTGTCAAGTCTGTCAGTTGTGAAAATGATCAGCGTTCCCACAGGACACCTGAAGAAGTAATATGGAAGATAAATCTAAAGAGGCAAAAGAATGAGTAACTTATTAAGTAATTTTTCAAATTAGCTAGTGAGAAGTACAAAAAGGGAAAAGAAATGTAGATAAGCAGCAGTTTCAAATACTTAATTTACCCTTGTATAGATTTCGAAGAAAGGTCATGCATTAAGCCAGGCTATATGAATTATTAAAGTGCCAAATTTGTATCACCTTAAATGTACAATGCTCATTGTCACATAACGAACTAAGAAAAATAAAATATTCAGTGAGATCACCTCCAAAATGCCCTCCTCCAAGTTTAAAGACAGAATTGTCAGAAATCTGTTGTTGGCAAGATTTTGCTTTTTGCTTCTCTTTTCCTTTTCTCCCCTTGGCCAGCACCAATAAACTGAAAAGCTGAAATTTTTAAAGAAGCTACCAGGGACTAAGACTTGGGCACATCCATAAGTAACACGACATCAGGGATGTGTGGAGTACAGCTTCAGATCCTTCCCCCCAATTTTTTTTTCCTTAATCCTTGTTTAAAAAAATAAAAAAGCATGTAAGGCTGGGGCTCTGATCTAATGAAGGCAGGTCCCCTTTTTGACAAATAGTGAGATAATGTAGGCACAAAGCAGAAGGCTATGTAGAGACAGCTGACCTACTTCCTCTCTTACTGAAGGTTAAAAAAAAAAGTGGGTGCTTGTATCCCCTCCCCAACAGTAATAGGCCACTTCCAGGTTACTTCCTCAATTCAACTGTAATATCTCAAAAAGTATTTGGAGTTGAAATTGTTTACTAAATGTTCATACTTTAGAACAGAATTTCCCATTTTCAGAAGTTAATTTGCTATTGGTGAGCTGAAAAATGAGGAGGAAAACAACTCTACAAGTTCCATCTCATCTATCATCTCTCCCCTCCAGAAAGGAACGCAGAGGTCTATGTGAACAATTCCAAACTGTAGATGAGGCCACAGAAAACTAGTCCCCAGGCAAGAACTACAAAGAGGCGCCAACAGAGGCACTAGAGCTGCATAACCACAGCAGCCTGGTTGAGGTATAAGAGCATCCTGAAAATGCCTAACAAGTGTTATTCCTGTTCCTCAGAGGTAAATTCATCAGCTTCCTAAAAAGGTGAGCTTCTCTGAGTACGAAATACATGGGCCAGGCTTACGTTCCTCACAGGATTTCAAAACTTTCAATTACCAGTCATTTGAAATTGAGACTTAACAGAAAAAAAAAAAAAATCTACATTACTGACTTCTCTTTAAAAATAATGAAAGGAGGGCCTCCCTGGGGGGCACAGGGGGTTGGGCCCCACTGTGGGGCTTCCACAGCCACTGCAGGCAGGTTCAATCCCTGGCCAGGGAGGACACCCAAATGGCACAGCAGACCTCTCCTGTCTCGCCCACTGCTCCCCTCGGCAGTGTTTTGGTCGATCTACCTGTTCTGCTCCCCACTCTGTCTCTGGAGAATCCTCTTACACACACCCCCCAACCCCCACACACACACCTCTGGCCTGCATCCCAGCTCTTATATGAATAAATCTTTAAAAAAAAATAATGAAAGGAACTATCAATTTCATTACCTGAAGATGCCAACTGCATTTACCATTACTGTACCTGCCATCTGCTGTTTGAGTGAGGGCAGATGAGTCTAGGTGAGAATCTGGGAGAACAACCACTTCTGGAGAAACACCTTTTTATCGAGGACACGTACCTAATACCAAGTCTAATCTAAGCTTTGGTCTAATCTAAGCTCAGTCCCCTTGAGGTCTGTTCCAGTAGGACAAACAATGCCTTCTGAATGCAAACCCAAACCTTCACAACATGGCCCTGCTGCACACCATCACTTTCACTGGGATCTGTCTGCTAGGCTTTCTCTGTGATCCTCCCCCCACTCCCCGCGCTTTAAAATCATTTATATAAATACTCTTGGTAGGTGTGATCAGCGTATGTTACCATCTGTTTCAGCCGATATGTGAAAGCATTGTTGCTTTCAAGCATTTCAAAACCAAATGGAGAACCAAAGACATTAAAAACAAAGTGCTGATAGGGTAAAATGGCAAACTTAAGAATGACAAATCTTTAGAAATTTGCTCTAAATTTTTGGACAATTTGATTATCCGTGAATTTCTGGAGGTGATTTGAGCTATTATTACCAATACAGTTACCAATCACTAGCAGATTTCATGACTGATTCAGAGCTGGGGAAATGTCTATCAGATAATATGAACTCACAATTGGCCCATCATAATATTATTTAGACAAAGCAACAACTCTCACTGGCACACTAAACCACATGGTTGAAAAAAAGAAAAAAATACTCAAACCAACCTGTGCACCAGTCAGTATCATCAGGATTCATAACTGGACTTTACTCATTTTGGTTGCCTTTTTTGAGAATTAGTAATTACTTGCATGAAAGAGCCAAAGGACTGGTCTTTTAAGTTGTTTGCAGACATAACATAGAAATTTATTCCTGTGACTGCTACACCATTATTTCAGTTCCTTTGTTCTACTCCCCTTTATTCATGGTCACTGCCATGTGGCAGGACATTTAGAAAGAGAGAAATGTTACTCCTCAAAGTATGCCCATGGATGTTCATTGCCCAACATCCGTTTGCCGTCAGTGGGGACACCCCATATTTTTAAAAGATTTATTCATGCATACAAGAGCTGGGGTAAAGCCAGAGTTGTGGGAGGTGAGAGGAATCACCAGACAGAGTGGGGAGCAGAACAGGCAGACTGACTAAAACACACTGCCAAGGGCAGCAGCGGGCGAGGCAGGAGAGGTCTGCTGCACCATGTGGGTCCCCTCCCTGGCCGGCAGCAGGGATCGAACTCGTGCTGCAGTGGCTGCTGTTTGCTTCATAGTGCATTGCTTAACCCACTGCGCCACCAGGGAGGCCCAGGACATGCCATTTTTAATGAAGGGCAGGAGGTTAGTTACAGGAAAATGTCACTTGAAGTTACTAAACACATTTTCTCTAAGCCACATGGACTCTGTGTCAATTGAGTGATCTATCCCAAAGATTTCTAAGATCCTAAAATTGAACAAAATAAACCTCATCTCCATTCTAACAAAATACTGTTTGGTGGTACCTCAAACATTGGCTGTTGTACTTTACCTGAGGACAGAGTGCTTCAAGCTGGCTTGCAGACATGCGAACAAGCTTTACGCCTTCTTCATTGTTTGAGATAGAACAAGCCAAGTTGGCAACCTATAAAAAGGAATACCATTGAAAGATGTTTGAAAATTTTCCTCTTTTGACTCCAAAGGAAATATTACGTACCATCCCCACCTCAGCCCTACCCCCAACATTTACAGAACAAATGACAAGAGCATCAACTGTGTTTTACTTCTTACAGATTGCTGCCTACTTATGAGGACTTTTTTTTTTAGTTCTTTTAAGGAAATCACACAGACTCATAACATGGGTCACTTAAGTTAGTAACAAAATCTGGAACAATCCAAGGGGCTATATAACCTTACATGGTTTAACCTGCCTGAAAAAATTTCTTCTGGTGCGGGTAAACATAAGAAAAACTAAGAACATCAGGAAAGAATTATTGGAATCCTGGAATAAAAATGTATTTGTAGCTATTCTTGAAGGAAGGAAATCTAAATTCTATGCTGCTATTCTCACTTTAAAGGTGAGTGGTGCTTACTTTAAGACAAGATTGCCTTTAAGGCTATTTTTCAAATAAAAAATCAGCACTAAGACTACATCAAAATGAACCCAAGGCCATCCTCATCAGAAATAGAAACAGAGATGACGCCCCATGGTTCAGAGCAAAGCTGTCCTTCAATGTGGTTCTCTAAACACAGATAACAGGACTCTTTCCTGAGTGGCACTGTGTCATCTGAACTAAAATTTTTACCTCCCCACATCCAACTTTCTCAATTACACTGTTCATGTGGCCAGAAACAATCTTTCCAAGTCATACTTCCTCTGCTGAAGCCCTGGCTGTGCTGAGAATGCTGCTCTGTAGAGATCACTAGGGCTGTGATCACCTACCCATGTTTCTCAATGCATACGCTTGCCAAGTGCATTAGCAATACCAGGGACCAATTAAATACAAGGAGCTAAGACATATCTTTCTCAGAGTTGCAAATTGAGTTATGAATGATAGAGGCGTAGGCAGTTGACTATCAGAGGCACTTTCTGGGAATTTAAATGCCAGAGTAAACAAGGGCAATGGCAATAACCTTTAGTTTCACTCCTCCACCCAACTTAAGCACACAAATGCACAAAAAAATTATATGACATTAAGGCTCTTGTTGGCAGCACCACAGTTAAGGATTATGAGCTTTCTGTAAGACTGCTAACGACCAGATTCCTACAGTGCCTACACAAGGTGAAACAAAAGAACAGGCAATTTAAATATAAAAATGTAAGGAAATTAAATATTAAGTCAGATCTTTAATGTTTAGGTGCCTTCAAAGTCACATAAAGAAATAGCATTTCTACATTCCTGAAGATTACAATTCTATTTTCTGATGTCAAAAAGGCACTTTTCTTTGTAATGACAATCTACAAAGGTGGATGTAGATTCCCATTTAATGGCTAAACTTTGTAACACATAATTTTTTTTAAAAAAAATTACCCCCCAACCATGCATTTTATGATGTTAAATTAAAGAAAAGCTTAAATTAGATGTGTTTATGAGGATTGGGAAAGCAAGTCTATAGTTGAGGCTGATCACAGAATTAGCAGTTTGGGACTAACAAAGACCCCGAGTGAGGTAAGTGTACTAATCAGACCCCTCACTCCTACCATTCAGAGGGTCACATATCAGATTCAAGATGTGTCACTGTGTTTCTACCTTCCACTCTAGACACTACTAGTACAAAATTATCTTTCAGTTTATAGCCTTCCAATTTTAAAATAATGTAAAAACCAGAAATAAGTATTTACGAGGCTAAAGCAGATAGATTAAGTACTAGGAAACAGACATGAGATTGGTGTGTAGCAAAGATTGAAATGGCTGAGTTCTGTAAACTTTCTTTCCTAACAAAACCAAGGGTCTTTATTTTAAAACATTACTTAGAAGTGTTTCTGATGTACTGCCAATGCAGTAATGTTCTACTACAGTATACAGCGTGTTTCAGGTCACCCTGCCTGGCCTGGGAGAAGGAAGCGGGTGCTTGTCAACACTAGTCTTCTCCAGATGAATGAGCTTCAATTCACCCTCCAGGGACAGGGCTACTCACTTCTAACAATGACAAATGTGCAAATGCAACAGCTCAACCATGGCTCTGAGAGAGGCTAACCTCATTTACTAGTGCGAGCCTTGACTGTACCAGTAAAAACTACACAAAGGTATGGAGGAGGGGCTTTTAAAATTCTGGGGTAGCAATTAATACTGAAACTGAAGACTTTGTCTGAAGTTTGAAGTAAAAATAATCAGCAACAAATTTCCACAGACATCCTGGTAAAGCTCTGCAGAGTGATGTGTTCTGGGAATAAATAATTCTATCTTTGCTACCACAGTAACTGTGTATTATATATCTCTGATTCCTGCTCATTCCTAACGGTTAACCAAGAGTATATAATGAACACTAGCTTTGAAATCCTATGGCCTCTTTTCACTACATCTCCCTATTCCATGTTAGTTTTGGATTTGCAAAAGCAGAACACTGCAGAAATCCTGAAACTCCCTGACTTAAATTAATAACAATTAAAAAAAAAGGTCCTGAGTTTCTGCTGGTTTCAGTAGAGCCCAGTAACAATATGTGCTGTGAAGGAAAAGATTGTCAGCCTGTGTAAGAGCAACAAATATGACATCTGTCCATGACAGAAAAGATCATTTCGTAGACATTTACAAAAGCTTTACCACTGCACACCAGATTTTCTTTATTTAAATGAAATGTATGAAACAAATTTGTGTCCGAAATATATCCCACTATGAGATTTTTTCCCCCACTATTAGAGGTGTGTTGATGTCTTTAATGTTTACGTCTGTTTCAATCAAGAAACTGTTTCCCACTGCATCAGCAACTCTTCTTGGTTCTAGACTTGACTGATACACTACACTGTCCCTTGCATAGAAAGACAAGAAGTGATTTCTCTTTGTTCTTGGTGATAAATTAAGGACCTACTCCCACAACAGTGCACACTCACTGTGTGAATCAAACACTGAAAACGATGGAAAAGGGAGTCTTTAAGTCAAGGTAGCACCACAATGACCTAAATAAAAAGCCTTACGGTTGAAGCTCAAAACCTACATCACTTGCAGTGTGGACTGGGTCAAATTGCCACCTGATTTTCTCCTTTAAAGTAGCTGAATATGGAGCACTCTGAGGGGCACCACAACAGTTGGCAAAAACAAGCACCTTACTAAAAGCGGCAAAAAGGAAGCTAAGAAGAAAGTGGTTGATCCATATGCTAAGAAATATTGGTATAGATGTGAAAGCACCAGCAATGCTCAGTATAAGAAATATTGGAAAAACACTAGTCATGACAACTCAAGGAACCAAAATTGCATTTGATGGCCTCAGGGTCTTATTTTTTGAAGTGAGCCATGCTCACATGTGCAGAATGACGAAGTTACATTCAGAAAACTCAAGCTAATTTCCGAGGATGTTCAGGGCAAAAAGTATCTGACTACCTTTCATGGCATAGATGTTACCTGAGATAAAATGTGCTCCATGGTCCCTAAAGAAAGTAGTGTGGAATTCCTCAAAACACTAAAAATGCACGTACCATGTGATCCAGCAATTCTAATCCTACCTATCTATCCAAAGAACACAAAAAACATTATTAATTTGAAAGGAAATCTGCCACTCCTACATTTATGGCAGCACTATTTAAAATCACTAAGATATGTAAACAATCTAAATGCCCCAGGACAGATGAGTGGATCAAGAAGATGTGTGGTATTTGCACACAATGGAATACCAGTCAGTGATCAAAAAAAGATAAACTCACAAAAGGTAGACAGAAAGAGAATACTGACAGATTCACATATATGTGGAATATAGAGAAACCAAACAAAGGATCAGACAAACTAAAACTGACTCTTGAAAGCTGACCACAGATCTGAGGCATTCAGGAGAAGAGAAAGAGGTGAAAACAGGGTGGGAGGGAGTGCACAGTGGACTACGGTAGAGGACTATGGCGCTTTGGTGGTAGGAAAACTATGGTGACCACACCTGAGGGAAGAAATGCTAAATGTGAAAATATAAATAGGGATGTAAATTGTTTTTAAAAACATGTTCCATGGTCAAAAAATGGCAGGCCATGGTTGAAGCTCATGTTGATGTCAAGATTATTGGTGGTTCATCCACAAAAATAAGAATAAAAACCACATGAGCATATCAATTGATGATGAAAAAGCATTCCATAAAGTCCAACACCCATTTATGATGAAGGCCCTCGAAATTCTTGGGATAGAAGAACCATATCTTAACATAATAAAGGTCATATATGACAAGCCAATATCATTTTAAATGGTGAAAATCTAAAAGCCTTCCCTTTAAGATCTGAAATGCCCTCTCTCACCACTGCTCTTCAATATAATACTGGAAGTCCTAGCCAGAGCAGTAAGACAAGAAAAAGGCATACAAGGCATCCAAACAGGGAAAGAAGAAGTAAAACTATCACTGTTTGCAGACGACATGTTAATATACATAGAGAATCCCAAAAAACGCTACAGAGTATCTAATCAAACTAATCAGCCGGTTTTGCAAAGTAGCAGGATACAAAATCAACACATAAAAGTCAGTAGCCTTCCTATATACAAACAACCAAGCTGAAGAAGAAGAAGAAATCAATAAAACCATCCCTTTTATAATTGAAACCCAAAAAATTAAATACTTGGGAATAAATCTAACAAAAGAGGTGAAGGACCTTTACAAAGAAAATTACAAAACATTGCTAAAAGAAATAGAAGAAGATACAAAGAAATGGAAAGACATCCCTTGCTCATGGATTGGAAGAATTAACATCATCAAAATGGCCACCCTACCAAAATCAATCTACAGATTCAGTGCTATTCCAACAAAAATTTCAATTACATTCTTCAAAGAAATAGAACAAATATTGATGAAATTCACATGGAGACACAAAAATTTCGAATAGCCAAAGCTCTCCTGACTGAAAAAAAAAAAAGGAATGTAGGTATCACCACCCCCCAGACCTCAAATTATACTGCAAAGCAACAATACTAAAAACGGCATGGTACTGGAATAAAAATAGATGCACAGACCAATGGAATAGAATAGAAAGCCAGAAATAAATCCACAGGTTTATGAACAACTAACCTTTGACAAAGGAGCAAAGAATATGCAATGGAATAAAGACCGCTTTTTCAGTAAATGATATTGCGCAAACTGCACTGCTACATGCAAAAGAATGAAACTAGAATACTGCCTTTCACCATGCACAAAAATCAATTCAAAATGGGTTAAGGACTTAGACATAGACCTGAAACCATAAAATATCTAGAAGAAAAAGTAGGCAAAATTATATGTCACATACACCTCAGTAACATCTTTAAAGACACAGCACCCAAAGCTAAGATAGTGAAGATAAACAGCTGGGATGATATCAAACTTTAAAGCTTCTGCAGTAAAAGACACACTAACCAAAACAAAGCGACACCCAACTGACTTGGAGAAAATCTTTGCGCACAACACTGACAAGGGACTTACTGCAAAGATCCACAAAGAGTTAACCAGATTAAACCAAAACAAAGTAAACAACCCAGTCAAAAACTGGGCAGAAGAACTTAAAAGAAATTTCTCCAAAGAGGAAAGGCAGATGGCCAACAGGCTTATGAAAAAAACCTCAACTTCTCTTGTAATCAGAGAAATGCAAATCAAAACCACTATGAGATACCACCTCACATCATTGAGAATGGTACATATCAAAAATTAGCAACAATAAATGTTGGTGAGGATGTGGAGAAAAAGGAACTCTACAATGCTGGTGGGATGCAAACTGCTCCAACCATTATGGAAAGCAGTGTGGTGGTTCCTCAAACTACTAAAAATGGAATTCCCATATGATCCGGCAACGCCACTCTTAGGAATATACCCAAAAGACACAAATACACTGATTCAATACCTGCAGCCCTGTGTTTATTGCAACACTGTTTACAATAGGCGAGACCTGGAAACAACCTAGATGCCCAAAAACAGATGACTGGATCAAGAAGATATGGCACATATACACGACGGAATACTATTCAGCAATCAAAAAAGATAAACTAGAGTCATTCATAGAAACATGGATGAAGGTAGAAGGGGTTATGCTCAGTGAAATAAGTCAGAAGGCAAAAGAAAAATACCAGATGGTCCGTTCCTCCCCCCACACCCTAACCGCCCCCACCCTAACCGCCCCCGCCCCTGGAGTATAAGGGAACCAAATAAGTGACCAAGGAAAAGAGTAACAATAAAAAACACAACAGAAAGACAAGGACAAATAGGGGACACTTGGTGGGGAGGGGGGAAGTGGGTGGAGGACAGAAAGAGCACAAGGGACTGAGGTGATGGTGCACTGGTGAAAGGTGGTGGGAAATCCATGGGGACCACAATTGATGCCAAATACATATATAAAAAAAGATTAATGTTGGTTATTTGCTTCATCTATTCTGTGCTGGTTTCACTACAAAAACAGAACAATCAGATCTGGAAGACCTGTTATGCTCTGCACCAACAGGTCTGCAAACTCTGGGAAAATATGATGGAAATCATGACCTGAGAAGTGTGGATAAATGACTTTAAAAAGGCAGTCAATAAACTGATTCCAGAGAGCACTGGGGAAGACATAGAAAGGCTTATGATCTATTTACCCATTCCATGATGTCTTTGTTAGGGAATTAAAAATGCTGAAGAAGCCCAAGTGTGAACTGGGAAAACTCATGGAGCTTCACAGTGAAGGCCAGTAGTTCTGGAAAAGCTACTGGGGATGAGATAGGTACTAAAGTTGAACAAGCTGGTGGATATGAACCACCAGGACAAGAATCTGTTTAAAATTCAGACTTTTGATGGTGACAAAGTTTATGTGTGGGGAAAAAAAAACAATAAAACGCCTGAGTATGAACTCTCAAAAAATAACAAAATAACAACTCAAACTTCCAAGTACATCAAATATAAAATGAAATTTCCCAACTACATGCCATATAAATTTCAGAACCATTCAAGAAATTCTAACAATTACTTCCAAACTCACAGCAGAAATAATGAAGGAATAGCAGTTAAGCAGTCATCTTGCATTGTTTTCTTAATAGAAGGAACAAAATATCTTACCAAAAAATGAATGCATGGTAGAAAAATTGTAATTGGATTGTGGCAATGTTGCAATAGTTCTGTAAATATGCTAAAAAACATTTAACTGCATAATGAAAATGGCTGAAGTTTATGGTAAGTAAATAATAAATAATGCTGGGTTTGCTTGCTTTTTAATACAGGGCTAGGCAGGTGAGAAATTAAGGGACGTTCTCAGAGGCTAGAAATGAGAAAGCCAAAATTCAGAGGTAAGCAAGCACTGAAAGCAGTGTTTACTCCTGATGAGAGTTAGAGTGGAAATGGTGGTTGTGCCATTCTATGATTAGACTTGAGTTTTTAATAGGTCAATGCCATAAGGTGATGCCTTTACAAAGGTAGATGCCTCAGGTAGGTGCTGATATAGGCCTGGGACAGCCTTTAAAGAAAAAGTAAATTAGGAAAAAAAATCACATTGGAAAGGAAAAAGCTAAGCATTTACTCAAGGAGGATAAGAAAAGGCCTCCTTTCCCCAAATTTCATCACATAGGGGTTTAGGACAGAAGTTATGTTATTTATATGGTCTAAAAACTTTTCAGGTTTAGCAGGCCAAGTATTAGTACTATCTCTAAGCAAGTGGCCAAAGCAAAATAAACAAAAATTTTCTGTTATGGAAAGTAAATTCAGGCTTTAAAGAATTCCCATATGCAATATGCCAGAAATGTGAATTCACAATAAAAAACACAGGAGTCCCTGCATGGAAATAAGCCATCCTGGACAAGAGCACACAAAAGAACTAATTGCATAATAAGATTCACAACAACTGCAGATATACAAATGAACAAAAATTGAGCATAAAAAATGCTTATATTAACAGAAACAGAAGCAAGTATACAAAATATATATAATGCAAACACATATTCTATAAATATTACTGATATTCAAAAGAGTGTTTGCCAGGCTTCTACCAATAAATAGGGCACAAATTTTGAAAAAGCTAGTAGCTGATATCAAGCAAGGACTGTTAAGGGAGGGAGGGGAGGAGAAAAGGGTGTCACACAATAGGGGCAGGACTAAGACAAGCTCCTGGGCTAGAGATCAGCAGGAGTTCTGGGTTTATGGGGTTGATCACTAGAGCTGGGTAGTTGAAAAGCAAGATATAGGCTAGACTTTGGGTTTTACGCCTTGGGTTTTAGGAACTTTAAGCACCTGGTCTGGTGTTTATTTCCCCACCCCATACCCCTCCCGTAGGAGAGAAAGTGCACTGACTAGGTTTTCAACAATAGGAGGGTAACAAACAAGGACTAGGTAAACCTAGTAACAAGGACCAGGTAAGAGGAGCCTATCGCAAAATAAATGAGCAGATTTAAGAAGTATTCAAATAGAACTTTAAAAACACCTCTTCTACCACTTCTAGAAATTTTAAATAATATTATCTGAGCACCGATGAAAAGTGAACTACTATCTGAAAAGTCAAACTGAAGAAATTATTAAGGAGAATCAAGAAATGCTCACGATATGGAAACCAAAAAAGAAATTAAGAGAAATGCAAGGTAGACTAAGGAAGTTATTACTCAACATAAGCAATTTAAGGGAGAGGCTGTTACTGGAACCCAGCCACCTCAGTGGTGGAAGCTGGCAGAAGCAGTGGTGTTCTCTTAGCCTGCTGCTCCACCACAAGACAGTTGTGGCAGTTGCTCCCCAGAGATCTTCTATGTAAAGTGCACTTCCTACATTGTGGAATAGACCAAACCAGTCATAGATTGAAAAATGGTCCAGTCAGACTGGTGGGTGGGGCACCCTGAAAGCTGATATAAGCTAGGGTCAGTGGGAGCCGAAGGGACCACAGAGAAGTAGCAGCCCCAAGGAAGAGAGCCCCAGAAGAGGAAAAGGAGAGCCCTGCAGAGGAAAAGGAGAGTCCTGAAGAGGAGGAGACGACACCAGCCCCTGAGGAGAAGACTGTTCCAGCCTCTGGGAAAGAAGAAAGGAAGAATCCAGTAGATGCCTCTAAGGAGGGAAGAGAGTCTGAAGGACTCTGTCAGAGACTGGGCCTCGGTCCTATCTCTGACAAATGACTGAAAGGAGCACCTGGGCCTGGTGTCTCAAAGAGCTGTTCATTGTTGATATAATCCAACAACTCACAAAAAACTATTAACACTGGGTGTCTCTGACACTCCCTCTGTGGGACCGGTAGTGACCATCACTACTGGCCAGTGCTGTCCAGCACTCCTGGTGACCAGTGACAACCATCACTGATGATATCTGGATAAAGCAGCCAAACACTTGTGGATACAGTAAGCTTTTTATTTCCCCTGTTTGTAAAGTAAACCCCATGGTTGTTGTTCCAGGAGCTTGAGGTCTCTTGCAGTTGTGCACACAGGTGAGAACCCACAGACAGTGACCTATATCGGGCACTATCCCCTGTTAGGCTATAGCCCCTATTGCCATAGCTCCTTGGTTCTGGTTTGTGGCCTTTTGTCCTTTTGGGGCTTTTTGGTGGCTCTCTGGTCTCAGAGCCCTCTATGCTGCCCCTGTTTCAAGGCAACAATGAGAGAGACCATAGCTGAAGAAAATTCAGAGTAGATGAAATATAATTTTCGGACTTGGGGATACAAATTCTAAGAAGAGTAAATAAAAAGAAACCCACACCATGGCACCTGCAGTGAAGCTTAAGAACAACAAAGACAAGATTTTAGAAACAACCAGGAAGTAAGTAAAATTTATCTACAAAGAAAGGTTGTAAGATTCATGGCTGACTTCATAACAGCAACAGAAGCCATAGATAGGGATGTATGTTCTTCAAATAACAAACAACAGTGTGGAATGGGCATACCACACTTGTCATCCTGGGACTATACACTAATGAAAGAATTCACTAAGACAAACAAAACAACCCAAGAACATTTACTCCAGACATGCTTCCCTCCCTTCCACTAAAGAAGTTTCTAATGAATGAGTTTCAGGAAGAATGCCCAAAGGAATATCTAATACACAGGGAAAAACTAGAAAGTAACAAAAATATGGAATTAAGTAAGATTTAAGCAAAATGTTTTAAAAAATGAATAAAGTAATACCAACAGTATCTCACTCATGAAACTAAAAATTACAAGAACAAAAATGCTGGATCACAGCAATATTTAAGTTGGAGAATGATGAAAATTAAAACATTTAAAAATTCTTATAATAGATAGGTTATACAACATTTTAATAATAAAGTGACAAAGTCACATGATTTTTTTTCCCCTTGTACGTTCCCTCTGAAAAAACAAGGTCATAATATTCATTCATCACTGAATGGAGATCCAAATAGCTATAATCTGATGAGAACTTCAGCTTCCCAGTGAGACTATTAGGACAACAGAGAACCAAGAATCAAGTATTTTTTACGGATTATCCCAGCATAGTTTTCTCAACTGTCTTTTTTGACCTGTGGTTTCATTTTTACTGTTGAATTTTGTTCTCTCTCCTAAATCTTCTGTTTCCATCCCTCCTGTATTTACAGTTCTCCTCATTAGGATAGATTGAGTCTTCCCACCTCCTTCTACCCCCGACCCTTTTGTTTGGAAATCATATTTTCTTATTAGCAGCAAATCTTGGTATTTTAGCATGCATGTTTAATTCAGAGGTTGAGGTTACTCAGTATCTTTTTCTTCCTTACAAGGGGGAAAAAAAAAATCATGTGAATTTGTCACTTTGTTTATTATTAAAATGTTGTGTAACTTATCTATTTAACCATTCGTTGTCCCTTATATAGAGACCTATGCAAGGATTTCTTTCATATTTTATTTTTAGGATAGACTTCCCATGAAAAAAATGGGCGTACTTTCTCAATTCTATAGACAAGAAATACAAGACCATGCTTCATCCTTTCCTCCTTGCTACTGTGAAGTACAGCACTAAATCCAAACTTAAGCACAGCAATTATAGTAAATATAGTGAACTGCCTATTTTTCTTTTCCTAGGTCCTGACTTTCTGTATCTAGTTTATTTCATCATATGCTTTTGTTCAAATTAAGATATGTCAAATCTAATTATTGTAAGAGAATGGATAAAAAAAATATAGTATCTCTGTAATAGGTATAAGTAGAATATTTACTAAAATATCTAACTATCTTTTACAGCTTACCATATAAATTTGGCTTGGCTGTATACATAAATGTAATACTTTTTAAAAAAAATTTTCAAGGAAAAGAACAAAAAAAAATAAATCACACACAACAAAAACAAAAAGACAAAGGCAAATCAGAGGTACTTTGGGGGGGAGGGGAGGGGAAGGGAGGGGAGAGGGTCTGCGATAAGGAGAGAGACTGGGAAGAGCACAAGGGACTGAGGTGATGGTGCACTGGTTATGGGAATGGGAACTATAATTGATGTCAAATATATATAAAGAAAAAAAAGGAATTTCATTCATATATAACCACCCAGATGATATACGAATCATCAAATTAATTTGTACTGTATCATATAAACCACTTAACAAGTTCCCTATTTCTATCCACTAAATGCCTCACTAATTTCTTGGTAAAGCCGCCTAATGGTTTATCAGTTGTCCTGATGAGGAAACAGGAGGCCCTACCCTCTTTTCTGGAGCAGAGCCAAGGCTGGCAAAAAAGCTCCTTAATCATTCCAATTTATGTTCCAAGAGAAAAGAATCTTGATGCTTTTTGGGAACAAGGGTGTTCGACTGTTTTCACCTGTTCATCCAAAAATTTGGTTAAAATCAGCCAAAACAACTTGTTTGGGGTTAAAGTATTTGAAACAATATTTGTAAGACACTTTTGTCTCACATTGTCCCACACATCTGAATTTATAAAACCTTGAAAAATGTGAGAAGACCAAGCTCAATATGCTTAGATGATTATTCTGGAACCCAAGGTCAGCATACCCCCAAAGAACACTTCACTGCTTTCATGCAGATTCTACAGTCCTAGAAAATTGAAGCTTCGTTTAATCTGTTACTCGCAAAAACAAGTCAGTCTATGGTATTAAACAGGCACTGAGAAAATACCCAAGATGTCACATGTAGATCTTATAAGGTCAGTGTTTAATTCAAATGCTCCTTACAGAGACTTCTTCAAGGCCACTTTACTGCACAAATCAGCATACCACAAAATAAAAGTTATAATGCACATCATTCAATTTGCAGTTAAAATACACATTTCAAGTCAATAAAGCCATGCCCTATGAAGTCCTGGATAATGGGAAATACTTGGGGGTGGGGTGATAATACAGCTCAACAGCATACCAGTTACATTTATTTTCTGGCTCTCATTTCTCAAGGCAATGAATGAGCTGTTATCTTACTGTACTAAGTTCATTATAATAAGAGGCCATTTTAATACAAACGTCTGGGGCTAAGGGGAAGGGATAGTAAATGATATATGGTTTTTATAGGCAAGATTTCATGAATGACATTTTTCCTATTTCACTCTCAACTCATGAAATTGAAAAATAACCCAGAAGAGAACAAAATTAAAATGGAAAAACTGACTGGTCTTTAGCCACTAGACTGCTCACAATCAAAGGAGGTAGCTAAGAAAAACAGGTAAAAAGGACATGTGGGTGTTGCATTATTGACAAAAACGTTAGTATTTCTGACAGAAAATAAAATGTTGCCTTCAATAAACTTTAAATTGAAGAACAACATCTAGAAATCATTAACTTGATATAGGAGAATGAGTCAATAACAAAAGACATTATTATCATTACCTTAAAGCACAGCCCTGCCTTTCTATAAGCTGAAGAAAGAGAAGCACACAGTGCCATACTCCAGAACACAAGGAGATGGTGAAGACAAGGGTCACCTAGCTCACCAATACTGACCCTTGGCTCCTGCTCCCCTATCACTGGCCTTAAGAACACACAATCTCTGCACACTCTTTCACATAAGGAGCTTGATGGGGAGGTTCTAGATTCCACTAATAACTTGAGATATGAGGCAAACATTGTTATTTTCTTTTTCAACCAAAAATCACCAAAGTCATGTAATAAGGATCAAATAGGCAAGCAGCGTCAACAGAGGGACTGGAGAAATTCACTTCTGCTCCTTAAGCCTCCAACCAGTATGTGGATTTTATGCTTGAAACTAATCTTGTATTTCCATAATGGGATGTTTAAAGAAGGTACCATACAAGGTATCCATTTCAAAGTGGGTGTATCCCTACTACTACTCAGAAGCTATTTATACATTTGAAGCACCTAGATTGAAACATAACCTTTGTACATTATTTCACTTGGTCCAGGAGTAGAAGGAGGGGGCGTATTTCTATTAAAGCCATAAAAAGTTTCCTCAAAACCAGGTTATCCTAGAACCAACACATCTACTCCAATTTTGCTTTGGTCACATACTATAGAGCAGCTTAAATAACAGCTTTTGCTCAGTTTCCACTTCAAATGCTGATAAAACCGATAGCTTTTTACACACACGGATAGCTTTTTCAGCACAATTTACATCACAAATATTACATTAAACATTATATTAAACAAAATGATTATACTATATAAATTTATTTTGACTACCTTTATCTCTAGTGAATATAACTGCATATATTTTTATTTAGTACTATTTTCACTAGCACCCGCAACAGTGACTGGAACATATCAGGATCTATAAATACTTGTAATAAGAATCTATTACAAATTTTCTCCCTCAATTATAAAAATTTTCTGTTGTTTTTGAAAGTGCTATTCAAGCAAAAGCAAACAATGCTCAAATAAATGCCACTTACTCTTTAAAAAAGATCTCCCAAATTTTCCCATCATCTCTAGATCCAAACGGATTTTACAGCTCATCTCTTCAGGTACACATGCAGTAAGATGCAGTATCATGCACTGTGTACACACACAGCAAAGCTCACTGACAATGATGTTCAGTCATGATGGAGAGAGCTCTTTGTTCTCAAACTATTATATTAATATCCTCAAATGAGTCAATCTTATTCTTCGGAGATGGTGGCCCAGGAATCTCAAAGTTAAGCACCTGGGAACTATAACATTTATTACCTTTGCAAACCAGTAATTCATTCATGTAGTAGTTATCAAGAACCCACTGTTCTAGGCCCAAGGACTCAGAGAACTTATACTGCAATGGAGTACGGGATGGGGGAAAGACAAATAAGAAAGAGAAACCAAGTAATTTCAGATAGTGAGAACTGTTATGGAAGATATAAAACAGGTGACAAGATGAAAAAAATGACTGGTAGAGGGTGGAATCCTGGAAAGCATCTCAACAGAGGTAATATTTGGGCAAATATCTGCATATGAAGAGCATGCAGGAAGAAGGTCGAAGAAGTGCAGAAGATAAAGTGGTCATTGTTATCTCTCAGAAAGTGAGACACAAGACTAGAGACAATGAAAAGATTAGGAAGACACCTATAGAATTCTGGTTAAAAATCTAAATTTCAGGGCCCTCCCGTGGTGGCGCAGTGGGTTAAGCAACGCACTATGAAGCAGAACGCAGACACTGCAGCACGAGTTCGATCCCTGCCACCGGCCAGAGAGGTGACCCACATGGTGAGGCAGACCTCTCCTGCCTTGCCCGCTGCTCCCCTCAGCAGTGTGTTTCGGTCGGTCTGCCTGTTCTGTTCCCCACTCTGTCTCGTGGATCCTTGCACTTCTGGCCTGTACCCCAGTTCTTATATCAATAAAAAAAAAAAAAAATCTTTAAAAAAAATCTAAATTTCAGACTTTTATCTGAAGTATGCTTAGAAGTCATAAGGTGATCACTTGGTCCTAAAGCAAAAGAGTGACATGATTTGATTTAAAGGGATCAAACTGCCAGCTTTGTAAAAATGAGACTAGAGAGGGACATAGTATAAGCAAAAGTAATCAGTGAGAAGGCAAATGGAGAAGTCCAATGAGAGATGATGGTTTGGATTAGGGAGATGACCATGAAAATAAAGAAGATTATATGGGGGGGTAATGGATTTAATTTGGACATAAGAGGAAAAGAAAAATCAAGGATGACTCCTACTAGATTTCTTACTTAAGCAACTGGGTGGGGAGTCCATCTTCCATCCTCCCCCAAAAAAGACAAAGCTGTTTTATCAGATTAGTGTTTGTAATAGGAAAAGACTAAAGACAATCTATATGCCTAATGATAGGAAGCTAGTTAAGTAAATGAAATAGTAAGCAATCAACATAAAGACTATAAAGGAGTACTCCGTAGAACTGGCCATGATACGATAAGCAAGGGTAAAATATGTTTCATCCTAATACATATTTACCTCAAAAAACAAATCCGTTGTTTCAATTTTATTTAAAAAAAAAAAAATCAAACTATATATATGATTCTACTCCAGATTTTACTTCTTTTTCTTTGTGATTTTATCCATTTTCTAAATTTTCTAAAAAGAATGCATAGTACTTTTCTAGTTTACTTACATTTTCTGCCCAGGCACCCTGCTGAATAAAAATAAATTACTGGAAAACACATTAACAGAACCTACTCTGGATGATGACAGGCTGCTGCAATCCACAAAGAAGCTGCTCAAATATAACCTGTTTTTCCTACATAGAACCATAGTTTTAATGGGGTGATCATGGAAGATAATGAAAAAAACATGAAAGTAGGAGTGTAGACATGTCTTATCTAAGTAACTCAGAAAGTCGTGATAAAGAAAATTTTAACTAGCTGAAGGCCAACTATAAGCACAGAATTATTCAATCAAAAGACCTTCTAGAGGGCCTCCCTGGTGATACAAGGGGTTAACTTAAGTTATAAGGGGTTAACTTAAGTTGCAGCACTATGAAGCTATCTCCAGCCACCATAACTTGAATTCAATCCCCGGCCAGGGAGCTAACCCACATGGAGCAGCAGACCTCTTCTGTTTCATCTGCTGCTCCCTCAGAAGTGTATGTCAGTCTATCCACCTGTTCTGGTCCCTGCTCTGCCTCTGGTGAATCCTCTCACCTCTCGCACCTTTGGTCTGTATGCCAGTTCTTATATGCATAAATAAATCTTTTTAAAAAATAATTTCTATGGGATAGAAGGACCATATCTTAACATAATAAAGGCCATATATGACAAGCCCATAGCCAATATCATCTCTCAATGGTGAAAACCTAAAAGCCTTTCCCCTAAGATCTGGAAGAAGACAAGGATGCCCTCTTTCACCACTGCTCTTCAATATAACACTGGAAGTCCTTGCCAGAGCAGTAAGACAAGAAAAAGGTATACAAGGCATCCAAACAGGGAAAGAAGAAGTAAAACTATCACTGTTTGCAGACGATATGATAATATACATAAAGAACCCCAAAAGCTCTACAGAAAATCTAATCAAACTAATCACCATTTTAGCAAAGCAGCAGGATACAAAATCAACACACAAAAATCAGTAGCCTTCCTTTATACAAACAACCAAGCTGAAGAAGAAGAAATTTTTAAAAAATCCCCTTTATAACTGAAACCAAAAAAATTAAATACTTGGGAATAAATCTAACAAAAGAGGTGAAGGACCTTTACAAAGAAAATTACAAAACATTGCTAAAAGAAATAGAAGAAGATACAAAGAAATGGAAAGACATCCCTTGCTCATGGGTTGGAAGAATTAACGTCATCAAAATGGCCATCCTACCAAAAGCAATCTACAGATTCAGTGCTATTCCAATAAAAATTTCAATGACATTCTTCAAAGAAATAGAAAAAATATTGATGAATTTCATATGGAGACACAAAAAAACCTCGAATAGCCAAAGCCGTCCTAACTGAAAAAAAGGGAAGTGGAGGGATCACACTTCCAGACTTCAAACTTTACTACAAAGCCACAATCATAAAAACTGCATGGTATTGGAACAAAAATAGACACATAGACCAATGGAATAGAACAGAAATCCCAGAAACAAGCCCACAAGCTTATGAACAACTAATCTTTGACAAAGGAGCAAAGAATATGCAATGGAATAAAGACAGCTTGTTCAATAAGCGGTGCTGGGCATACTGGACTGCTACATGCAAAAGAATGAAACTAGAATACTGCCTTTCACCATGCACAAAAATCAACTCAAAATGGATTAAGGACTTAG
>JAGFMF010012151.1:4416341-4447888 GCA_019455555.1 Galemys pyrenaicus | reverse complement strand
ATGCTCAACTTCTCTTGTCATCAGAGAAATGCAAATCAAAACCACTATGAGATACCACCTCACACCAGTAAGAATGGCACATATCAAAAAAAGTAGCAACAACAAATGTTGGCGAGGATGTGGAGAAAAAGGAACTCTCCTACACTGCTGGTGGGAATGCAAACTGGTCCAACCATTATGGAAAGCAGTATGGCGGTTCCTCAATCTACTAAGAATGGAACTCCCATATGATCCGGCAATTTACTCCTAGGAATATACCCAAAAGACACAAAAACACTGATTCAAAAGAATACCTGCACCACTATGTTTATAGCAGCACTCTTTACAATAGGTAAGACCTGGAAACAACCTAGATGCCCAAAAACAGATGACTGGATCAAGAAGATACGGCACATATACACGATGGAATACTATTCAGCAATCAAAAAAGAAAAACTAGATGCATCATAGGAACATGGATGGAAATGGAAGGGATTATGCTCAGTGAAGTAAGTCAGAAGGCAAAAGAAAAACACCAGATGGTTCCTCCTCTAGGAGGAATATAAAGGAATCAAATAAGGATCAAGAAAAGGAATAAGAACAATAATAATAACAATAAAGACACAAAAACCAAAAATGAAAAGACAAGGACAAATTGGGGACACTTGGTGGGGAGAGAAGAGGGGGAGGGTTGAGGGCAGACGGGAGCATGGGGGACTGAGGTGATGGTGCACTGGTGATTGGTGACGGGGAATACATGGGGGTTACAACTGATGTCAAATATATATAAATAAAAAATAATAATTTCTAGAAACAAACTCAAAGGTTCTATCCTATGCCTTGTCGAGACATTTTTTAAACATCAAATTGGGTAGGAGGAGAGAAGATATACTTATTTAAAAAAAAAAAGGACACAAATTTGAATGGGTAGTAAGTAATAGGAAGACCAATGACAGCAATAATTCTGATAGCACAGAGTATTAGACTGAATCTAAGAGTTTATACAAAATGAGTGCGCCAAAACAGCTCAGAGAGCCTATGAACAACTGCATGTACTGCACAGACAAGAAGAGAGAAGATGGGACTGAGCACCTGTACTCCTGTGTGAAAACCCTGGGATGGCTGACTATTAGCAGCAATCACAGTGCTGAGGGCACTGCCCAAAAGGTTAAGGCCATTCTGGAATACACTGGTCACATTTCCTTCTGGAATAATGGAAGTCTCAGCTGCTTTATTCTCTGTCCACCCAACTGTGGAACAAGCATTCAATGCTTATCACTTAAGTGGTAGGCATTCAGAGAATAGACCGGATGAAGATAGCCTATGAAAGGTGAAGAAATCATCTAGACCAGTGCTGACCAATAGAATTATAATGTGACTCATACAATTTTTTTGGTAGTTACATTTAAAAAGGTAAACTTATCAACAAATAAAGTTCACATAATCCCAAGAGATTACATACATTTCAATATGTAATCAGAATAAAAAGTTAATAAAATATTTAAATTTCTTTTTTCATGTCACATCTTCAAAATTAGGGGTATATAAACTTAAAGCTCCTCTTAATCCATATATGTGTATCAGAAAGAAGATGGGCAGGGGTAGTTCAAGAAAAGGGAATTGTAGCTCTTTTTTCATAATAACCACAATATACATAAGAAAAATGTGCTGCTCTGGAGGGAGGGACTTTGCCCTCTACAAAAGCGATTCAAGATAGGAAAAGCTCTCTTTGCCCTCCCAGGTACTATATACCTGGGAGTCTTTACTCTTTACCTTTTTTTCCTGAATAAACTTTTCTAAAAAAAAAAAAAAAAAAATAGGAAAAGCACAAAAGGGGATTTGTATACCAGAGTGAGAATATATGATATTATGGGAAAGAACCACTCGTTATGAAGAGATGGACTCAACTCCCCAGAGAAAACAGAAAATCTGGCTCTTAAAGGGAAGAATCACTAGGAAAAAGACAAATTCAAGGAGTACCAGGTAAGAGATCAGGTAAATCACTGGCTAAATGTCAGAATACGATCTTATATAAAGCTGCAGGAAACCAACCTGCCCTGTCTTACCTTTGCTTTGTTTATGATGTTTATAACTGTGTAGCCAGCTACCTGAAAACTACATACCCCACATAATTTCAAGATGTGGAGATACTGTATAATAAAGAATGTCTGGTCTTTGTCCTGAGTTCCAGGAGGGAATTTATAAATCCTTGAGATTTCAATAGCGATAGTCTCCCATCATAATGTTGGCCCTAACACCTGATGTTAATGAGGTTATTCCTGGTGGTACCTTTGATATGTTATGCCAATGAGATAAGTTTGAGGGTGTAGGCAGACCAACATGCCAACCATATGACTGGTAGACTGGGACTTTCAGAAGAGTCCAAGGTTTCAGGAAGGAAGGACTGGAGATTGAGTTCAATTAGATCATGATTCTATCAGTCATGCCTACATGACAAAACCTCAGTAAAAACTCTGCACACTGGAACTCAGTCAGCTTCCTGGATGAGGAACCACCTGTGTGCAGGAAGGATGATATACCGTGATTCCATGAGACAAGTAAAGAAACAGTATTTACAGGCTTTCCTAAATGTCTCTTCATCTGGTCAATCCTAACTGCTATCCATTGCCATAAAATATAATCCTATGTATAGTGCTCTCCTGAGTTCTACACATTGTTCTAGAAAGTTGCTGAACCTGAAGTAGGAAATGGAAACGTCCCAATTTGTGGCAAGTTGATTAGAAATGCAGGTGCCGTAGGAAATGCTGAATCGGTAGTTGATGTATACAATGTGAGGGTAGGTAGTGAGAAATACTGAATTAAAAACCAGTTGGTCAGAAATAACATGATACAGCAGGAGTCTGGATGAGAAGAATATTGTTGGGGCTCAAGTATGCTCTTCTTCTGTGGGGTCTATGCCAACTCTAGGTGATGTACAGTAGCAGAACCGCAATACAGTATTTTAGGAGGCCACTCCTCCCAAACCTATGTGGCAAAATTCTCAAAGCATCTGAGCTCCTTTCTTACCAGAGGCCTATCACCACCAGCCCTACACAATCCACATGTAACACTCTTACTTTCCCTAAACACACAGGAGACAAAGGCTTTGGTTCCTAAAACCAAAGCTGGTCTGCAGACATTTAGTCCATTTAAGAGAGAACTACTGGAAAGAAAGGAAGAATTCAGATTAATTCAAAACAAAGTATTTTTACCTTTGCTTAAAACAAGTCTCTCACTTGTTGAGTATTTCACTATAATTCTAAAGTGGGGAGGAGAAACCTTGTCATTGAAGAATAAAGTTCTGCCAGCTTGAGTCAGGAATTTTAGGCTTCAACAACACTTGAAAAATTCCTTTCCTTTTCATGCACATATGCAATTATCTATCCTACTATCTCTATTACCATAAATGTAATTTAACTGTTTGCAGAGTGCCACTACAAAACCTTTGGGTGTACCTTGAACAATGAAAACCCATGTGTCATTTAATACACATACAGCACAATGGGGATGGGTGATAGGTGTGGAGGGCAAGAAGTCAGAGGGGTGAGAAAAAAGTCAGAAAAGAGCTGCAAGAGGGAACACTGAACTCTAAATTCCAAGGAGTCCTTAGTGATGTTTAAAACGAAATATAAAGTATAAGCACAGAAAAAGCTCCTCGAGCAAGAGCTCCAAAGCTACCTAAACTTCTCACTGGTTGATAGACTCTCCACAAAGTCAGTAAATTCTGGGGACATCAGACCTCACTGTTGGAGGGATCAAGTGGAGTGACTCCAGGCAAGTTTTAATCAAAACTCTCCAAGCATCAGCTTTTTTGCCTAGAAATGCTGCTGTGCAGGTACACTGCATTTGCATATAACTAGCATACAGTAGGTGCTTAGCAAGCGTTAGCTCTGTTGGCTAGAGAAACTGAAGATGATAATGCAAGCCCTAGCTGAGGGCCTTTCAGCCACAGTAAAGACTGGAGCTGCCCTGTGAGGATCACACACCACACAGGGTTCTTTCTAACAGCACTGCTGGTCCCTGTTACCGAAGGCCTTGCTCTGGTAGCGGCCTTGCTTCCTGCCTCACCAGCATACTTTCTAATAATACTAATTGTAGGAGCTGGACTTCTTGAAAATAATCTTTTTATACCTGGATTGAACCTTTTATTATCTAATAATAAATATAACCTGAACAAGATCATGCTTCATGGAAATGAAAAGTGAGTCTTTCTGATTTTAATTTCAAATACCAGAATCATTAACTTGAATAACACACTGACCTATGTATTCTGTACATAATTAATTCAGGTCAGAATAACAGTTGATGTTCAAAGAAAACTAAATATAAAGTTAGCAATGCATTTAATGTGATTACTGACGTCCTTCCTTAGAGATACAGTGACCAACATACTAAATGATCTATGGAGTCTCTTTTCCAAGTATTAGCTATTTTTGCATTAAGACTACAAAGTTTAATATTAATAATATGGATATGTGGGCCTCCCTGGTGTCACAAGGGGTTGAGCACCACACTGTGGGGCTTCTGTAGCTACTGCAGCATGAGTCTGATCCCTGGTCAGGGAGAGGATCCACATGGCGTAGCAGACCTCTCCAACCTCACCTGCTACTCCCCTCAGCAGTGCATTTCAGTCAGTCTGCCTGTTTTGCCCCCACTCTGTCCCTGGTGAATTATCTCACCGCTCTGTGCCTCTGGTCTGTACCCCAGTTCTTGTATGCATAAATAAAATAAATCTTGAAAAAAATAATATGGATATGTGCTTACTATGTGTCAAATTTTTGGAAGTGATAAAGAATAAATTAAAAAATAAAATTTCATTATGAAAGGTAGAAACAAGCAAAACTTATGGAGACATTAAATAGCAATTCAGTGCTCTTTCTTCCTGTCACCTTACATTGAGACTTCCACTATTTTATTTTAACATATCTAATTAGCAGCATGTTAGGGTTTAGTTTTTAAAACAAGATTATTGCACTGTGTCTGTGTCTGAGGCAAAGGATTATGCACCTGATGTATCACCTCTTTTAGACTTCAAAATAATCCCAAAATAGGTATAAACTATTCTCATTTTATAAACAAGAACTAGAACTCAGAGACATTAAGTAACTTCCTAGTTTACAAGTCCAGGCGGTGTCACTTCTGAGCACCTGCTTCTTAGATACCTCCCCCTTCTGTTTCTTTAGAGGTTAGGTTTGTCATGTTTATTTGTATGAACATTAAGTGATGAGGTTAAGTTTCTAGAATAGTGACTACTTATATTTAATCATGTACAAATGATCAGCCTTAGGTGAGCCCCCAAGATTTTTAACAATTAAAGTGATTAAAAATCACCATATTTCATCAAGTTACCTTCAGTAAATTAAATTGCCCATACACTTACCTCAATCAACTTGTTGGCATGCTCACGGAAAACCTGGGCATACTCCTTAACTTCTTTCTCATTTCCATTCTTTGCAGCTTCAATCAATACTAAAAGCGGAACGTTGGTTTCCAGGAATGAATCTGAAACGTGGTCCATGACAGCTTTGCGGAGCTAGTAATTAAATTATAAAAATCTGATTTTATTTCTACCAAGAAGCTACACTGCTTTTTTTTCCTCCTGTACTTATAAACCAAATGAAGCTCATGACAGTCTGCCTGCACTTACATGAGGCACTCTCCTGTAAATCATGCAGTTATATAATCTGCAACATAGGAAACATGATGGTGGAGATACTGAAACACACCATGATGACAGCATTTCAACAAAATAATCCTACTTTTCAAGATAATGCCCTTTTTTTTGCTCCTGAGAATTTAGAGGAATAACACAGAACAGAAAGTAGTTCAGGGCCTTGGAAAACGTGTAATTAGTATAACTGGCTTAAGAAAAATGAGAATCAAAGGGTCTTTTTTCTGGTTTATCTGAACCGTGTTCCCAAACTGTGAACCTTAGAACTGAAAGGTTATCCTCATAACCATTTCTGATACTACTTCATCAAAAAGAAAATCAATATAGTCCAATTTCGCTTTATATCACACACAGACAACTAGATGTCTCTCTACCAAGTCTGGAAATTATTTTGTAATATTATAGCTTCATTTTAACTCTTAATAAATTGTTTTATAAATTTAACCCTACCTTTTTAAAAGATTAAAACTCATTCTAAAATAGAAATGAGATTATTTAACGTTAAAAGAAGAGGTTCTTCTGTATTTACTGACTTGGAAAACTGAGCATAGCAAGTGCCTTTATACCCATAATGTTTGTACTGGAAATACAGTCCCACCAAAGACCTAAAGGAACTTTGAGTGTATGATCAGAATAAAGCAAGTCAATTAAATACCTGTAATTTTTGTCTCTACTGCATGTATGCTAATTTCAACAATTCCTTCAGGTTATTTTCACAGATCTGCAAGTCATTTCAAATTGATTTTCTTACTTGTACATCCTTTTCACACTAGAGCTAATTTATTCAGTCCACCCCAGTGAGACTGTATTATCTCATGTCCCCATGAGATTTTTAGTACCCATTTAGAAGCTTATTAGCAAAAGTCACTTTCCTGTAAAAATTCATCATTTATCCTAGTAAAACTTATGGGCCCCATATTTTAACAAAATAGGGGAACCTGAGAACTTCGGAAAGCAACAGACACTTTTCCAGCTTACCTGTCTACGCAAGTCCCTGGTCTTCTTGGTCATTTTATCTATTGCAGAATTGAGTGCATCACTTCTTTCTTTACGTCCAGCCTGGAAAATGGAAATAAATGTGTATTTTAGTAATTCACAGTGAAATTCAGTAATAGCTGACAGCTATTTCTATTCAAAACACGGAAAAAAGTCAATTTTTCAAATCCCAAACTTGGTAAATGAACATTAAGGGAACAATGTGACTTTTGCCAAACAAAGTAAGAAAAGCCAATATACCAGGTTTTTGCTTAACATTCATTTTAAAATTTAAAGTTGTATATTAACTCAAGAGTCAGCACACAGCAGTTTCATTAATGAAGCAGCTTTCCTTAAACCACAAGCAAGAACAGATTATATCCAATTTTGATGAACGCTGAGATTTTAAGAATGTCAAAATATTATAGATGGTACATGGCACTGAAACAATGAATCTTAAAAATTAAGATGTACCATGCATGATGGGACAGAGTTAATAATGTTTATTATGAAGACCAAATCAGAGTACTTTGTAAGATTACTTCAGCTACGTATCTTTTAATTCTACACTAAGCTGAACACTATTACATGGCACAGAAAACAATAGACACTTCAAGAGAGGTATGTAAATCTGCATTTCTTCAAAGGTCAGGGGACTGAGTTGAGATCTACCCCAAGAAATACTGTAAATAATCAAACAGATGGTAGTTGAAAGAAAAGGGCCAGAGGTAGTTATCCCAGGTAGAGCTAGCCATATGCTACACATAATAAAACATTCGTTAGGTTAAACTATGAAGTAAATTAGAGAAGTTTTTCCTTACAAAATGCCCAGACAACAAATGTTGTACTGTCTTTAAATATTTATTAATCATCAGAAATACAGAAATGAACAGTCAAATTTAACTCAGTGTTCCACCTTAGGGTGGTCAACTTTTCTGTATGGATATGCCATCGCTACATAAACCAGCACAGTAGATGAATGGATGGGAATGGGGAAATAAGCATATATATTTCTGAGTGCTTTTTATGTGCATTTGTTACACAATTTACCTCATGCCCCATCTGTTAAAGGGAGATAATGACATGTGTCCCTCTGCCCCTACCTCTGTGAGTTGTTAAGAGGAAAAAAGAAAAAGATACAGGTTACTTAGCAGAGGACAGAAAGGAGAGAAGAAGGAATCTATACATGTTAAGAGTTGACATACAGGTGATAAATGGATATGGTCACTTGTCAAATCCAGTGAGGGTCATATCTCTCATCCTTTCTCCCCAGCACTCCTGTACTGCCAATAAAATTAAGTAATCCACTGGCTTTAAAGGTAAAAAAAGTCTAAAGAAAAATCAGTTTCATACCTGATCAGGTATGACAATTTCTACTTGCAGAAATAAACTGTGACTCATTCATGGACAACAATCAGAAAAGAAACTGACAGGTCTAATTGATTACTTTCAATCTCTTAGTATCAAAAATACTAGGACCTAAAGCACAGGTAGCTAAAATTGCATTTAAAAAAAAAAATCAAACAACCTCATAATTAAAGTATTAATAAAAAAAAGTCTCCATTCCTTAAGACAGTTAAGTACTCCAAAAGAATTTCTATAGATAATCCCAGTGAACATTATTATTATTTCCAGCCACATTTTTGTTTTAATAAATCTTTTGTTCTGAAAAGCATCTGGATTCTGAAACCCCATGACCTCATGATAGCCCAATTCCCAGTAACATTAAATGCCTGGGTATTCTTCAGTTTGGACTGATTATATAAAATCAAATCACTAAACTTGACTTTTGAGGTAATTATATTCATACAGCAAAATTCACTTTAAGATGCAACCCACACCATGAATCTCCCAATTCTGACTTTGTCAAATTACCTTAAAAATCAATTTGTCTTTCTTGTTACTTTAGGAAACAGAACTTTATACCTCATTAATCAGGAGGGGGCAGTTCAGAAGCAGTTATTTACTCAACCTTTCAGGTTATACTAAACAAATCACCTTTTAAATCAAAGCATCCTTAAAAACAAAACAAAGAAAAAAACAATACAAGTAGCAAGTTTAAGGTTCCAATTATTTACAATATAAGAGGAATGAGTACACAAACTTACAACCTTAATAATGACTTGATGAAAACAGAAAGTTTGCTGATTTGTGGAACAAGATTTTATTTCACTTTGAAATCAAAGTTGTTATGATTTTATTTGTAGTTTTGCTGGGCCAAAGTTGCTCAATGAATATTTAAAATAAGTGACTTTCAACTACCACCTAATTGACAGATTTTATTCCACTCAGCAGAGAGACCACACAAGTTCACTCAATTTTGATACTGATGTCTCTGCAAAGCAGTGGCAAGGTCTTTCTAAGAAGCAGATACAGCTTGTTTGAGGTTTCAACATAACGCTTCTCTTACCAAGTAAGTATCAGCAGAGCTAAGGGCCTGCAAGGTTATTAGAGGGGATGGCCTCCAGCAACACATTTCTGGCTCAGATAGTGAAAGGGCTTTCAAAACCCATCTTCAATAGGAGCCTGAAGAAGTCATTCCACCTTTCTCTGGCATGAAAAGACTTCTCTTTACTTAGAAACATTCTTTAGTGAGCATCCAATGGAGTGAGCAGGACTACCTGTAATCCTCCTCTCAGAGGGTTATAATCTGAGATAAAATGATTCAGAACAACATCTAATTCAACAATACTTTGTATCCTCAATTACATAATAATGTCAGAATAGTAAGTGTAAATGTTACAGGAGGTTACATTTAAGTTAGATTGATTTTTAAAATATTATTAGGAATTAGAATTTCCTGAAGGATTTTACCCATTTTTGGTGGTAACATTTCCTTTTCCTTCCAAGAACTGGTTCATGCCTCAGAAAGTGTAAGTATTCTGCCATAACAAAATCACAACTCACCTCCACCCTTCACAACTCATACCTTTGCCACGGATGATACCAGGTCTCAGTGCTGTGGCTGATGCATATATCTACAATTCCTTGCCCACACCCTTCTACCTCTCAATTCCCTGAGACTCCACTCCAAACCTTACCAGCTGGGAAGAGATGAGATATGTAACAGATAGGAATAAGATATGTCCTTGACATTGCTAGTGGCATCTCAAGGTACATTTACTCCCTAGAAATAATGTGACAGATGTTCCCAGGTGAGCCTATAACTATTCAACTTCAAAAGAGCACAAAATAAACAACTTTCCACAATTCTTCCAAGGAAAAACAAGCTCTAAGTTGAAGGATCTATATATAGTCTCTTCAGGGCCAAAGATCTCTTCTTCTTACTCTGCACACTTACTGGAGTACACTTTTTCAGTTACCTCAGTGATTACGGTCAACTCTGCCAGCTTTCTATGATCAGCCCACACATGTTTTAATTCTTCAGTCATTTCATGCTCTCTTACCTACCTGGAAACTCTCTGTCCACTCTCCCCTTCTAACTCCTATCCATTGTTTAGATGAGATGCCCTGCTACTCTTAAATTCAAGTTAGATATTCCTCCATAGTTTATCTATAGCGCCTGTGCTTCTCTTAACAATCATCCTCAAATCATTACCGCCGATCTATCTCACTGTGGACCTGAATGAAATTAGACATGTTTAAATGGCATAGGACTAAGTGTACTGTCTATTGGTATGTAGCAGGCAGATTATCAGCCTCCTGCTTTCTTGTTACTAATGAAAACATAAGGCTTTTCAAATAACCTCAAATACTGCTTTCTGTTTTCATTTTTAATCTAGACCATGTCTGAATAGAGTAAAAGAGCAGGGTAAAAGCTAAAGTTTTAACCCTAAAGTATTTAAGGACTATGTAGAGGAAAACAAGGTATAATAAATTTAACAGGAAGGTCTAATCGGATACAAAACTTTTCAAATCATCAGAAAATTAAACAACATTTTAAAACTAAGAATCATGGCATTCCATAAGACCAAAGTCAAGATCTGAAGCCTCTTCCACAAGAAAATGAGAGAGAGAAAGAAACAGGGCAACATCTTCACTTCCAGGTACTGAAGGGGAAAACTGCTGCTATCCTCCATAGCTGAGGCCTTCAAGTAAAGAAGAATAAAGAACCTTATGAAGGAAGTGTTTTCCAAGGTGCTTTTGAAAGGCTTCAAGAATGGGATGAAGGACCCTTATACTACTAAAAATGGAGCTATTCAATGACCCAGCAATTCCACTACTAGGAATCTATCCAAAGGAAACAACCTAAATGTCCCAAAACAGATGACTGGATCAAGAACATGTGCTATATAAACACAAGGGACTACTACTCAGCAATCAAAAAGGATAAACTCATGTCACCTGCAGCACCATGGATGGAGCTAGAAGGGATTATGCTCAGTGAAATAAATCAGAAGGAAAAAGGAAAATATCAGATGGTTTCACTTATGGGAGGAATAGAGAAGAACCAAAGGATCAGGAACAAAAAGAGAGACAAACTAGTAAGCAAACCATAAATTGGAGACATTCAGCAGGGGAAAGGGATCAAAACAGGGGTGGGAAGAACTCAAGAGACTATGGTGATGGTTCACAGGTGACTTGGTGGTGGGAATTTTATGGGTACTACACCTAAGAGGAAAAATCAAACACTGTACAAAAACGCACGTGCGCACGCACACATGCGCGCACACACACACACACAAAGAGGAATGGAATCTCTAATATTAAAGATACTCTCAAAGAGTTTGGAAACCAAGGGAGACCAGCGTCTATTAAAGAGTTAATCCATGTCTTCATGAGTAGAACTAAGAGGTTTGCTGCAAGCTAAGCAACACATAATCATCAATATACATTTAGTATATTTAGTGAAGACCACAATAAATAATTTGACCCTGATTGTTCTACTTGGCCTGCCGATGGTTAATGAGCTCTGAAGAAGCTGAATCTGTGACAACAGTCATCAGGCATCTTAGGCAAAGAAAGACTAAGCTACTCAATATTTGAGTATAATGGTTATTACATAGGCTTCTCAAAGAATACCCTTCTCCTTAAAAAAGAAGTTTCTAGTTTTCCTAATGTGTCCTGTTTACCTATTGTGTCCTGAAAACTAAAAAACGAAGCCAGAAACTCTAATATTACATACATATCACCCTGCATGCCTTCTCTTTTCCCTCACAGAGAGCAGAGGCTTAGAAGTGATCTTATTTTGCCTTACTTACTATCTTTACATTTTTTGGTAGCTCAGTGCTGCATTACACGTGAAAATTACCCAGGCATCTGTCTAAATATCCTATCAGTTCTAATAAACTTAAGTGTTTTCAGCCCTGGTTAGAGAGACACATGGCATCTGAGGTATTCTGCCATGACAAACATTTCAGCGTTGCACAACAAGGCCAAATCCATGGCTGCTCTGGCACAGAACTATCAGTAAGGGACCCACAATTACCGTATGGCACTTTTACATGAAAACCTGGGAAGTCACAAAAATCAGAACGAGCATGTAAACTCTTCCTTTTTCTTTAGGAGTTGGTGGGAAGGAAGAGATGACAAAATCTACAATGGAGAAAGTTAGAAAATAAAAGACTCAACTGTAGGGTTATTTCAGAAGGACTCTGAAATTCTCAATTAACTAAAAAATCAAGCTAAGATTTGTAATAAACCAGGGAACTCTCCTAGTTTCCATATTGATTAGAAGAAAAAAAACTTTGAAAGAGTTCTGATCCTGTTACTAAAGATAATCTTTGTTTACTAAAAAGTCAATAATATCTCATGTTAACCGTTGGTGTTGGAGGGCCTCCCTGGTGGCGCAGCAGGTTGAGCCCTGGACTGTGAAGCATCTGCAGTAAGCAGCACGAGTTCGACCCCTGGCCAGGGAGGGGATCCACATGGCACAGCAGACCTCTCCTGCTTCACCTGCTTCTCCCCTCAGAAGTGTACTTCAGTCAATCTGCCTGTTCTGCTCCCCACTCTGTCTCTGGTGAATCCTCTCACCTCTCACGACTCTGGTCTATACCCCAGCTCTTGAATGTATAAATAAATAAATCTTTTTTTTTTAAAAATGGTGTTGGCTTTTTTAGCATAATGTGACAAGTGTGTGTGTTTTTTTTAAAAGATTTATTTATTTATGCATACAAGCACTGGGGTACAGGCCAGAGGTGTGGGGGGGTGAGAGGATTCACCACAGAAAGCGGGGAGCAGAACAGGCAGATCAATGGAAGCACACTGCTGAGGGGAGCAGCGGGCACAGCAGGAGAGGTCTGCCATGCCATGTGGGTCCCCTCCCTGGCCGGCAGCAGGGATCGAACTGGTGCTGCAGTGGCTGTGGTTTGCTTCGTAGTGCGTTGCTTAACCCACTGTGCCACCAGGGAGGCCCGCAAGTGTGTGTTTTAATATTAAGATAAATTCTTATCAGTTTTGTGATTAATTACTACACTATCAACCTTTAAAAAGACAAATAAATGGAAGAATTTGTAAAATATTTAGTAAGCGAATTAATTTCTTAAATAAGCAAAATATCTTACAAATCTTTAAGAAAATGATTAATTTAGGAAGTGGAAATAAGCAAATTAATTACTCTACAAAAGCGACAATACACACAAAATGATGGTATATCTCAGCTCATAATTGAAATAAAAACTGAAAATATCATTTTCACCTATCTGGTTCACAGATATTTTAGAAGTTTGTTAACTTCCAATATGCTGTTAAGGACAGGTTGGGCGTGGTTAGTACATACTTACAGACTATTAAAAGACGGAGAGAGTGCCCTAAAATTTTTTGTAAGTGAAACAGACATCGCCATAAAAAGGTAGTGGAAGGTAGGTGGGTTCTAGAAGACACAGGAGATGGGGTGGGAGGTAAGGCTAAAGCTTCCTTCTCAGCTTGGGATTTGCACCAAGGACGTGGCAGACTTGGAGGAAACACAAGAGACGTGAAAGAAACAGAAGGATGAGAAACATGTGGGGAAGCTGATAATGGCAACCACTATATTAATTTGTACTTTGATTTTGTTTCTTTCATCCCAGATTTGCCTGGTCTCTTTTGCTCCGTCCCTATAGTTTCCCGCCAGAAGGTGCCTTAGACTTGTGGCAAGATTTCAGGCCTCAGTGGCCCCAATTGAAGCCAACCGTGTTTGACTGGACACTGACCCACAAGGGAATGGATAACTTTGGGTATTTCATTGGAAAATTATTTACCTTTCTTCTTTCTACATGCACGTTAATCCTATCAAAGTTCTTTCACAAGGATATGTGAAAGAATATGCAAGGATAGCCAGACCCCATTAGAGTATGCAAGTCTGGGGGGGGGGGTCCCCAGGGTGCTCCTTACTACTAATAGAAGGAGATATAGCAATGTCTATCAACTTTAAACAGACTTACACTGTAATCTAGCAATTTACTGCTAGGAACGCATATATAAATTTGCCTAAAGACTCAAAGATTAAAAGTATATTCACCTAACATTACATTTGTACATGATAAGCAAAAGCCAAAGCCTCAAAACAAACTACTTGCCCATAAATTACTGTATAATCATACAAAGAGAATGCTACAAAGTCTTTAGAAACACATACACTCCATATGAGCAGCAAGTAAATATGAATGGATATCTTATACACTCCTAATTCTATCCTATGTAGATGAGTTTGTGTAGGCCATCTACACAGGCAGAAGGAAACACATCTAAATGGGAACAGAGGGAGAAGCAAGAAGGAAAAGTTGACTTTATTACAGAATAAAGAAAAAAATGGGGGAAAAAAAAGCCTGCTATTCACAAAAGAAGGAGAAAATGAGCACAACAGACACTGGCACTGGCACAAAAGAAAAGGGGTTGACCATATAAACTTCAATCACTCTGCATTAATATTTCAAGATACTTCTGTTTGGTCTGGTATGGTTTAATGTCAAGAGAAATAAAAGAAAATAAAGATGGTTTAAATGTAGTTTTGCTCAAACTTCTATGGAAGATTCTTCTCCCACCTAATGTCAGAGTCAGGTGCATCCCCCAAGATTTAATGCTGGGCACAGACTATAAGGCAAGCAAAACAGAATTAGGCTTTCACATGGTCCTAGCTCTGTCAGCTACACAACAACTGCTAAAAGCATATGACTCCATAAAAGAAGAAATTCCAAACTTTATAGGTTACAGCATTAAAAGGAGCATAGCACACCATTCTACTGCTTTCATGTTTACTAACACGAGAACAAAGGGATTTTTAAAAATCAAACTGAAAGGGGAGCAGGAATGGAGACAAGGATCTAATTAAAAAAGGGGATTCTGGAGGCCTGATGTGTGCAATCTATTTCTTGGGCTCTTGGAAGGCAAGATTATCAGCAGCACAGATACTTATTTATACTTGAGAGTGGTCCCCTGTGATCGCACTAAGACCCTAAGAACCTAAAATTCTGAATGCTCTCAGATCCTCTGGCTCTGGAATTATCAACTACTCTAGCTAATTTACAACATGACTGGCTGTTAAAGTCATGAATCCTTATATATTCTAAATACCTCTCTCTAAGATAGGTTCTTTTCTTGAGAAGATAACAAGCTAAAGTGCCAAATCTGAGGTTGCTTTTATTCCCCCTATGAAAGCAAATCAAAAATCTTAAGTCATGCCTTTGTGTCCAGATACATACATGTTTGAAAGGCGTGAACAGCTCTAGAACTCAGCAAAGTCTCTGCCTTCTTCTTTCCCTCTTCCCTCCAATAAAAGATTAACAGGTAGATGTTGATAACACAGGCCCAAGTATGTGGTTGCCAACTATGCTTCTTAGCAGTAGATATTTTCAGACCTACAATATTTAGGATTTTGCCCTAAAAACTGTTACCACTTTCTCATAACCATGAGGAGATCCTCCAAATACACATCAAGACTAGCAGCAACATGTTGACTTTATTATACTTCTCCAGAGTACCTTTGGGCAATACTGGTAACACAGTATTACAATTTTGGAATTGAAAGTGACTAAAACATTTGGTGCTTTTAGCATAAAGCCAAATCAAGCTTTCCCTCTACCACAAAAGAATAAAATACTTCATGTATATAACTGTACATCTGTTTCTCCAACTGAGAAAATACTCCCTAATCAGCAATATATATTAAAGAAAACTTTCACATAGAGGAGTGCAGATAACTATAGCACCTAAGCCCTGCTGCTCAACTCAACGTGTTTAAAACCACTTATAGAGCAGAGATGGGTTAGATTTTAACTTCTCCTTTGCCTTGCCATGAAAAACTAGAGCAGTGAAATCTGGAACAGTTCACATGGATAGTACATTCCAGAAGTTGTACTGCCACTTTATGTCAAAGGCATATGTATTCAGAATAAAGCAACCATAAAATGAAACCAAGAAAAAGTTTAATTCAGAAAAAAAAAACAACATGGATTTCTGTTTGGTCCTTTTAGCTAAAGATCAAAAATATAAAATTCTATCAATGGAAATTGTACTCTACCAATTTTAAGACAAACACCGTCATATGATTTCTTTAGATTCTACTAAACACAAAGAGTAGCAACATGTCCAGTAACCTAGAAGGAACTAGAAGGATCTGTGCTCAGTGGGTATTATGATACAGCAGGCATTACTGCCCACTTCTCCAGATGCATCAAAAAATAATTACTTGATTGCATTGGTGCTTTTTTCAGTAATTTTCCTTGCCCACAAATCTGTTACCATTTGTTAGTGTATAGTATACAAGCAGACTGGAGAGCAGAAAGGAACCAAGAGTCTAGGGAAAAGAGATACTTCCAAATTTTCACAAATAGCTCATTTCTAATCATGGTTGCTCTAATCCAAATGACTCTAATGCTTTTCTCCACATGGAAATAAAGTGGAAGAATGGATCTTTGGGCAAGAATTTAATCCAGCTCCTCCTATCTGGCAAAAGTCTTTTTCATCAGAGGATACCTGGTTGGCTTTTTTTTCACCAGCCATCCTCTGATGAAAAATCAAGGCATTACAGTATCCTAAGGGCTTATTTTCCTTTATTTAAAAAAAAAAAATTAAGAAGCCACCCATATCAGACTTCCCCTCCTTTGAAGTTTGGTAGCAAGTTCCTATATAACAGTAACTGAAACCTATGACCACAGACCCTAAAGAATCTGACTAAACCTTATCCACAGAAAAATGTTTCTTTAACCAGCAAGCAGAAAGACAGTAGAAATACTAGTGCAGACTCATTCCTGAGAACATGAGGTTCCATTTATGAGCAACTTCAGCCTGGGGAAAATTTAGAACAATACTGCAGTCTAAGATTGCTGTGAAATCTTTCCTTCCCTCTTCCTTTCACATGTGTCAGACTTGTTCTGTGGTCTAAAGACACTACTGGGTCTCAGAGTATTCTGCTGTCTTTTCCCTCCCTTTGTATTTCCTAGTTCTTTTCCCCAATAAAGTTCTTACATCTGATCCCATTTGGGGTCTGTTTCTAGGGGGACCTGAACTACACACCTACAGTTGGCTTCAGTTTGATAGCACCTTGACACAGGCCCCCAAGGAAGCAACTTGGGATCTTCTAGTCCTCACACTCCAGGATAAAAATTAAACCCCTTAAAACAAACTCTTCCTTCCTACGCTTACCCCGTAGAATAAAGCCTCTGGAAGCCAACAGGCCAATGATGTCCTTATTTCACAGACATCTGGGTAGTTTTGAGATTTCTGCTTGCAGGTCTGAGATAAAACCCATGGAAAAATAACTGCCAGTGGTATGGCAGAAATTGACCCTGAAGGCTAAATCAATAAAGTAAAATGTATAAAGGGTTTTATATTTCTCAGACCTGGAAAATATGACCCTGACTCAGGCTAGAAAAATCTTTCATGCTTACACTACACTGCACATGGAGTTATATATTTATAACCAAGTTCTGAAGTGATGGCACTATTCAAAGTGAAAAGACAGCTAAGTGAAGTAAAAACATTCAAAGCAAAAATCCTATTCCAAAATGACCTTTTATATTTACGAGAGAGATTTCAACAACAGTTAGTATGAGATTCAAAGTCAGTTCTTAAGCAGTAGAAGCTACTAGTGTATAAATGCTCTATTATTTGAGTGCCACAATGCCCCAATCCCAGCATCAGCTGAGGCTTTCAGATAAAAGAGTAGGTGAGATTTTGAGGTAATAACAAGGGATTGTATGGACTGTGTTAGAACCAGCCACACTCTATCATTTGTTCTAAATAATGTCTATTCCTCTAATAACACCTAGGACATGCAGTATTAAGTGACTGTATCAACCTACCCTTTTCTTAAATAAGATATCCAAGGAACAAATTAGTATTATTGTGTATTCAGTACTGTGATAAAACATCATTATAAAATAGGACAGAAGAAGTCTTTCTAATTAGAGTTCCCTTGAAATTGTCAGGGAACAAAATAATCAAAAGCTTCGTTTTGTAAGCTTTTGGGTTTTGTTTTGTTTTTTCCCTTTATTCTTGGTTAAGCTCTTAATGACAAACAAGCCAAGCCCACTTACTAGTTTACTAACACATCTAAACCAAATCATAGTCACATTTCTATTTTAACCAAGAACGGCAACAAGGTGATTGAGTAGCTTTCCAAACTACCAGAGCGGGCACTAATTCACATAGACTGACTGGCATTAAATCAGTATTTCATAAATCGTGCAGGCTCTGCCCATTTAGATGAGCTCTCTATGCAGAATCGGCAGTCTAATGCTGGCTCTCCCAAGCATTAAAAATCATCACTCTGCTAACCCAACTCACTGTTCAGACGGATCTTCTTGAATGCAGCCTTTATTACAACCTCACTGCTGCTTCCTACACTGAAGAAAAACCATGTTTTTAAGCCAGGAATTCTTCTTTCTTGCTTTATTGTAATCAGGGGGTCTTACAACGACCCCAATACTGTTACAAAGCACAGTGCTCTATAACAGTAAAGCTTCTGGAAAACCCAAACAAAAGACACGTCAGCCGGTGACGTCAGCCTATATACAGTTCTGTGTGGTCGCAGCACATAAGCAAATTCATTCTTGTGCCGTTTCTCGGAAAAGCTTTTCAGTAAATGCACTCATGCTGCTCCAGGAGCTCTTCTCTGCAACAAGCAGCCCATCTGCCATCAACAAGTTAAGACCAAGAGAACTAACGGCTGCGGAAAGAAACGACTGAAGCTTTGATTAACCAGCTAAGCAGTTAGAAGGACAAAATTAACAACTTGTGTTCAAAACTGATTTAGGGGATCAAAGTGGTCACAGAAAATGAAACCAATGCTTTCAAGAGGAATATCCTAAGGGGAAAAACAACTCACCCTAGCGGATTTATTTTATTCAGAAAGCCTGGGACACACAGAAAACAGGAAACTGGTCAAAGGCTCCTGCTCCTGCATGTCAGAGCCTTTTACAGACTCACTGCGTTGAGTCTAACAACCGCGACTGAATGCAGCCTCCAATGTGCTCAGAAGAATGGGTAAGTCCATGCATTTATTTGTCTTGCAGGATCAACAAGGAATCACGCTTTTAAAATAAGCCATTCTTGAAATTCTCATTTTATGGGGAAATCACCGTCACGTGGCGGGGGTGGGGGGGTTATGGTTAAATTAAAAGCATCTAGCTCAAAAATAGGAGATCTTTTATCGTCTTTTTAAATGACTCAAGTTTTGTTTTAGTCATACTAACAAGGTTAGTTGTTCTGCAGCAAATGAAAAATATGTTATGCAGTGAAGTCCTTTACCTATAACGTTATGATGATGTTGTTTTTAAAATAGCCTGTATGTTCTGCTGAAAAATATCCTATCTTCTTGTTTTCCTTAAATTATATTCTGCAGGCTTACATTTCAAGTGGCCATTAGGGGCCCCTATGCTGGCAGCAATATATGCAGTGAGTATGGTTTTAAAAATGCTGCCTGCCCTGGGTATGGCGTGTCCACCCAAATGCCGCTGCGAGAAGCTGCTCTTCTATTGCGACTCTCAGGGCTTCCACTCAGTGCCAAACACCACAGACAAGGGCTCTCTGGGCCTGTCCCTGAGGCACAATCACATCACAGAGCTCGAAAGGGATCAATTTGCCAGCTTCAGTCAACTTACCTGGCTCCACTTAGACCACAATCAAATTTCAACAGTAAAGGAAGATGCTTTTCAAGGACTCTATAAACTTAAAGAATTAATCTTAAGTTCCAACAAAATATTTTACTTGCCAAACACAACTTTTACTCAACTGATTAATCTGCAAAATTTGGACCTGTCTTTTAATCAGCTGTCATCTCTGCACCCAGAGCTCTTCTATGGCCTTCGGAAGCTGCAGACCTTGCATTTACGGTCCAACTCCCTGCGGACTATCCCAGTACGCCTGTTCTGGGACTGTCGTAGTCTGGAGTTTCTGGATTTGAGCACAAACCGTTTGCGAAGTTTGGCTCGCAATGGATTTGCGGGATTAATCAAACTGAGAGAGCTTCACCTAGAGCACAACCAGCTGACGAAGATTAATTTTGCTCATTTCCTACGGCTGAGCAGTCTGCACACACTCTTCTTACAATGGAACAAAATTAGCAACTTGACATGTGGGATGGAATGGACCTGGGGCACTTTAGAAAAGCTAGATCTGACTGGAAATGAAATCAAAGCCATTGACCTGACAGTGTTTGAAACAATGCCTAATCTTAAAATACTCCTCATGGATAACAACAAGTTAAACAGCCTTGATTCCAAGATCTTAAATTCACTGATATCCCTCACAACCGTTGGCCTCTCTGGCAATCTGTGGGAATGCAGCCCTCGAATATGTGCTTTGGCCTCCTGGTTGGGCAATTTCCAAGGTCGGTGGGAGCATTCCATTCTATGCCACAGCCCTGACCACACCCAAGGAGAGGATATTCTAGATGCAGTTCATGGATTTCAGCTCTGCTGGAATTTATCAACCACTGTCACTGCCATGGCTACAACTTATAGAGATCCAACCACTGAATATACAAAAAGAATAAGCTCATCAAGTTACCATGTGGGAGACAAAGAAATCCCAACTACTGCAGGCATAGCAGTTACTACTGAGGAACACTTTCCCGAACCAGACAATGCCATCTTCACTCAGCGGGTAATTACAGGAACAATGGCTTTATTGTTTTCTTTCTTTTTTATTATTTTTATAGTGTTCATCTCCAGGAAGTGCTGCCCTCCCACTTTAAGAAGAATTAGGCAGTGCTCAATGATTCAGAACCACAGGCAGCTCCGATCCCAGACACGACTCCATATGTCAAACATGTCAGACCAAGGACCATATAATGAATATGAACCCACCCATGAAGGACCCTTCATCATCATTAATGGTTATGGACAGTGCAAGTGTCAGCAGCTGCCATACAAAGAATGTGAAGTATAATACCAACCGTCATCAAAAATTATATCAGATAAGTAACCTATTTTACATAGTAGGGAATAAATACATATCTAATTTTTACCAATGGTGACATTAAGCCTAATTTTCCAAACTACATGGAGACTTAAGTTTTTGAGTGTTTAAGTATTTTAAATTTTTTTAAATTAAACAATATTGTAAGTGCTAAATGAAGCAATGCTCATATTAATTTGCACTCTTGTTGGAAAGTCTAAAAATGCTTACTTCAAAATAAGACATTTCATGTATGTTATTATATACTGTCATGTGTAAACATTTACTAAGGTCTCCATAAGCTAGTATTTTCTACTGAAAACAGTTTGGAAATAAGCTACTGAGCAAAATATAATATAGATCAAAACTTGTCTGATCACTGCTTTCCATCCCAAGTACCACAACTGGCTTGCTGCTTAAAAGAAGACTTAGCAAAGTTCTTTCGTATGATAATTTGGCATTTACTCAAATTTATATTTATTGCCAGTGTGGGAAGTAGAATTTCATGTATGCTGAAGACTGGTAAATATTAAACACTCTTCTTCCAGAGTTTTTGTCTGGGTTAGTAGGTATCAAAGTCCACATCAAAGAAAAAAAAACCCTTTATGTAATTCTAATAAGCTGAGTGTCTCTTTAATATATCTAAAGAATGAATCAGAATGATTGTGTAAAGGTTTCATTACAAAGAAATCAATACTAAATCATTACAATGACTTTGTATCACACACACCTAGTTTGACTTACAAAGGACATGTTGAGTTTTGTGGCATTTAAACAATTTTAACTAGTTTTAAATTACCAATTTACTAATTAGTGTACTAAAGCCTATAATTTTTATGAGACAAAAATAAGAAATTACTTTGGAGAGAAAAAAGAGAAACCGAGTCAACTTCATCCCATGAGTGGCTCCCTCTAGTTTGAAAGTACACACATAAATATATTCTCATTCTTTCTTTCTACCACCCCCCTTCCCTTCCCACCTCTCCTTCTCCCTCCCTCTCTCCTGTCAGAATCAAAAATACCTTAACAAAGGGGTTCAAACCTCTTCTGCCTTTTCCTGATCTTCAAATCTCAACGAGTCAAATCAAAAATAGTTGGCTAGCAACAGGCATAATACTAATTTTTGTTAGACTATAGTATAAAAAAAGCCACAAAAAGATTTACTTTCTAAATATTATATGCTAAATTTTGACCTTTTAATAATAAACATAGATAGATATTCACTGTAAGAGCTCCTTTTAAGTGGAGGGACAACACATTACCAAGGCAAATCCTGTCGTGGCAGAACACTCTACATGCCTATGCAGCCACACAGTGGTGACTCAAAGGTGGCGCTGAGGTAAGAGGATGAAAAGGAAAGGGGAATTTTGGTGAAAGGATTCTGAAATCTGACTCTTACAGAAACAGGTTAGCTGAAGCTGAAGTTAAAAGGCAGCCAGCTGTGAGAGCCTGGTAACTGTACATAATCGGTACCAAACAGGTAAGGCTCCTAACCTGCAGCTGAAACAGGGAAAGGCTAAGAGATTCTCCAGGGTCAATACAAACATTTCATAATGAGCAAATAAAAATGATGGCACATTTTTCATGTAGAAAAGAACCACAATTAATTTCTTCAATTATGATTTGTATAGAAGAAACTATTGTGTATTTTGAATTTAGATGCAAGCTACTGATCCACACAGAAATTTTTATAAACAGGTTTCCATGCATGTAGTAGCAAAAACTGTGAAATTAGACTACTGACTTGATTTTAGAATAATGAGCACTTTTACCACTGACATTTACTCTGGAAAAAAAAAAAAAGGCATAATTCCCTCAGAAAAATACTATCTCCCAAAATGTTATATTTTCATTAACATTATACCCTTCATTCAGAGCCCATTTCCTTCCCTGACTAAATTAAAAATGTTTAAGCTACAGTTTATTTCATGAAATTTAATCCTACATTTTCCTCCTTTAGTACTAAGAGAGGGATGTCTACCTATAATCAAAGAAAAAAAATGTCTCAGTGAAAAGTAGGCAAGATGACAAGTTAGGTAGACTGTACTCTCAAGATTTTTAAGGTGGGTAAATTAGTTTGGCAAAGTCTCAGCCTAGTCAAGTTCAGTTGGTCTTGAGCAGGGAGCATTTCATCTCTTCTTAAACCAGAACCTGCTTAGACAGGGACAGAAGCTAACTTTACAGCAGAGGGCACAAGGAACAACTGAATGGTTCCCTACAGAGGGGCAAGATCAGAAATCCCCACTCCAAATGAGAAGTCCACTCGTTAAAATTTACCAACCTGCTTATAAGGGTAACCACATCCATTTGTCAGGGGACAGCTTTGTCACAACAGAGCTATGTCAGAACACATAAAATTCTACTAGGCCTGAGGAGAACAGAGGATTATTTTTCATCATTTCAACCACAACCAAAATTAATTCAAACTGTGACTAGAAGGGTGAGAAGTATTGGCTGGGAATCCCCACATTAATCCTAAAGATTACAGTTTGTCAAATGGACCGTCAACTGATAAAAATATTTAAGATTTGTAGAAAAGTAAATTTGAAAATCAAGCCACTTAGTAATTCAGGGTGGAATAGCATACCCAAGGCCATAAAGACATATATTCCCAGCTGGAAAATAACCGATTTGTTTTTCTGCCTTCCAATATTTTTTTTTTAGATAATGCTTTCTGAGAAAAGTTAACCAGCAGTGTGCCAAGTTAACATTTTTCATTCTTAAAGTGCAAACTTCCCTTTTAAGTTACCTATGGAAGGCAAGATCATTTAATTTGGATCTGTTTATGTTGTGGTGTCAGAATAGGTTTGAAGATGAGGCTGTTAGTCATAAGAACTCTCTTTACTAACTGAATAGAATGAAATAGCATCACAGCGACATTTCAAATTCCAGCAACACAATGTTAGGGCTTTTGTTTCTCTGTGTGTTTTTATCCTCTACACCCTTTCCTCAATTCCCTTCTTTTCTCTTTTTTTAATTTTCAAGGTTAGAGGAAATCAAGAATAAAAATACAAATCTCTTTGGAAAAAGGAAAGTTAAAGAAGGCTATGATACTGTACCAACCTAGTATTCAAGAGCTAGTTTGGAATCATTTATATTCATTTCTGTAGCTTGCCAGGGATTTTCAATCACCTTTCTGAAATGCGAGTGGGCTGATAAATTTGCAAATCCACCAACAACCCAGAGAATACCCACTGCCAACATCAAATAGCAAAGACACTAATTTTTTAAGCCAAAAATCTGCACTAACACATGTAATTTCTTAATGTGCCTAAGTTAATTTCTGTACCAATTCAATGAATGGAATTGATTGAACTTCCCAACTCCACTAATTATTAAAATCCATCTGCTTATTCTAATGCTAGTCACCAAGAGTTAGACTCCATCTTTCCAATAAAAATGAGTCTTATATAGCCCTAGGTCTGAATCCTAAAATTCAAAGTAGGCACATCATTTTCTTAAGGCATACTTTCTACATACATTTATCAGGGAGAGAAGCTATAAAGGCTGTTTCTCTCTAAAATGTGAATACCAATATGAAATTTTAAAAGAGTATTTTTAGAAACTGACTTACATGATCATTTTCCTAATACAGCAATACAGTTAGAGACCTATTTGGGACATACTTTTCATACCTTATGGGTTTAAGTGTTTCAACCAGAAAAACACAAAAATAAAAATTTAAGGCAATCCATAGATAATTAAATATTTCTCTTCTGAACCTAGGGCAAACTTGCACTACTTGAATAATTTAAGGCCAAAAACAAATAGAAACTGACTGTTTAAGCTTTTTTCATATTGCTATTGCAAACACTTGGAAAAGCCTGCTATTCCTTAAACTAACCAATTTTTCCTTGGTAATTTAAAAAAAAAAAAACGGTCTAATCTATGGAATGTTTGGTGAATTTTCCTACCAACACTGAGACTGCAGACTAAAAGTACAGTCTAAACACATTGTGTTCAATCACCTTAAGAGCCATTTTTTTTCCTGTGGGGCGAGAGGTGGGCAGGTGGGTTGCGGGGGTGGGAAGAAAATACTACTATAATGGGGGGACTGGGGGGTGATAACAAAGTACAGTGTACAGGAAGTTTTGTTATTAAAATTGTGCATACTGTAAAAAGTGAATGTCTTCTTTTTTTTTTTTTTTAAGTTTTTCCTTGGTAAGCTATCAATTTTGACATGTGAAGCTTGAAAAACCATTTGTGACAGATATAGAACTTTAAATGAATAGCTGTTTTGTGCCACAGTCTCGACAATGCCAACTGTGTCAGCTGAAAGAGGGGCAGTTAATCATCACCTGTCTTTCATTCATAGAGGTAAACTAGGCTAATAAGAAAGGCATGGGGGGAGGGGAGCCGTGGGGGATTTGTGTGATGTGTATGTGTAAAGGGGTTGGCATCTGGTTAAAAAGCTACCATGCCAATAAATAATCAGGCATGCACTAATAAGTTACACGAGTCTTAGCAAGAGGACAAATTGCTGTCCATGTGGCTCACCACCCTCCCCAAAGTAACTCCAAGTTATTGTTTGACCTCTACACCTCAGATCAGCATTGGGACAGATCCTAGTAGCAACTAATAGCACCATTTCTGGAAGCCAAGTCCACAGTTACTGACCATGCTGGGATCTCTAGATTCCTTACATGTTCTACTCCAGCCCAAATGCTATTATTCCAAGAAGTACGGCTAGAGAAAAGGGAGGAAAAGATTTAAAATTAGCATTCCTTGTTTGGAGACCAGAAGAAACAGGATGCTATGTCTGGGCAGTTGTGGGGGACAGAAAGTGCCCTCATGTGGAGGGGTCTACTGCCAGAAGTGTCATACTTTCCAGGGTGTACTTACTGTTTCTCCAGCCCTGGAGCAGGGCAGCAGAACCACATAGGCAGGAAGAAACAAGGCCATACTTTTCCTTGACACCCAGGGATAAGATGAGAAATCAGTAGAGCTCTCGGACCAGTAATCACAGAAGTAACAGAGGCAGAAAGAACAGTAGAAACTTTACTGTCAAACTTGCCTGTATGCACTAGAGGACATATAGGTGGCAGTGGTTTCATGCTGCCAAAGGAACAAATTCCTAAGTTTTTTGGAATTAAAAGCAGACCTTTTAAACAAAATTCTCATACATTTTAATTCTGGAAGTTCCAGGTGAAGCTACATCTGATTTATCAGTTATTTTAATTAGTTTTGCCTATATGCCACAGCATTTTCAGGTTCCCACTCAAATTCATAATAGATTTCTTCAAGGATTGTTTAAAGAGTTTTTTTTTAATTTCTTTAAATATATCTAGCCAGATGGGTACTCAAATCTCCCTTAAAGAGACATAATGTACTACAAATTGTCTTTTACAAAGAGAGGAGGGGAAAAGAGGTGAAAATGAGCGTGCATTTCAGTTTCCTCTCTACTAGTCAATGTTTTTGGAACACTCCTAACAGATAGTCTCCCCTATATGAAGGGAACATAAAAACAAGCAATCACAAGGGCAAATATAACATGGTATCCTATCCTGCAAAATCCTCAAATTCAATATACCATCCCTTTATGCATGAAGGTGCAAAAGTAAAACCCAGACTATGGCCTCCAACTCAGAAACTCCCACTAGAAACCCAACATAGTAAAGAAATGGCTCTGAACAACAATTCTGAAGAAAGCTTCCTTCACTTGGGAACCAGATTTTAAAACTGCAGGCCTAGAGATAAACTCCAAAGCATTTTTATAACTTGCATGCACCAGCAGACCTTTTACCAAGAACCATGGTGAAGGAAAAGTAAAAATATCTAACGTTACTTAATATCTAGTCATAATTGTGGCCAAAGTACAGGAATTCTATTCTTAGGTCCTAGTATGTACACATGCACACAAATCTCCAGGTTACTTTTTTCTGGAAAATCAGCCAAAACTCCACAGCAATTTATATTAATTCCAAAAATCTTAGGAATATCCACCTATTTCATCATCATGAGAACCAAGAGACCTCTTGAATTAAAAAATAAATAAATAAAAAGTTCTAGGGCTTAATTCCCAAATACAGCAAGAGCAACTGACCAGTATCTAAAACCTCTGAAAACATTGCGTTCTATCATTTCCATAAAACTTACCAATATAAAGTCATGGAAACTTAGAATAATACTATATGTACAGAATACTTGAAAAAGACTGTAAAAAAGATCAAAAGTCAAGGGTCCCCGTTTAAATTTCAGAAGATTCAAGAACATCTTGAAATTATAATGCAAATGTTGGGTATTAGTTTTAACCAGATAATAAAGTGTTGTTATCACAAATAAAGCCCTAAATTTTGCAACGAAACAATTTTTTCTTGTACACTCTGATTTGGCCCTAATCTCCCTTGCTCTTTGGCCGAGGCAAAGCAAAAAAATAAAAAAGAAAAAGAACAATGATCTTCCTCTGATAAAGTTAACATACCAATTGACTTAGGTGGAGAGATATTAAGTGTATAAGTCTGTGGATCATTTATAAAATGAGGTGAACAGTAGGAATGATAATTAAACATGTTAGACAGTATCTCCAAGGAGTCTGGAGATGGAGAGAAGGCAGAATCATTACTCATGTCAATGCTGTAAAAAGCTAAAGGGCCTACAAGAGTATGCTACATGCTTTGTGGTCACCTAACCTTTTCTGGTGAACCACGGCAGAAGCCTGAGAAGCTGGCAAGAATGAATATACACCTACTTGGAAGAGCAATTTATGTTTCCGCCTTATCATATCCCTGGGGCCCATCACAAAAGAGACACATGGAAAATAACTACTATTACACATCTTCTAGACTAGGATTACAATTTTAAATTTTAAAACCTTGAAGTATATCATGAAGAGAAGTACATTTTATGTAGCATTCCTAGTGCTAATGATAATCATAAATGTCCTCCTTCGGTAAGAGTTCTCAAGATAATAACTAATTTCCTAAGAAAGAACACATCTGAAAGGCTAGTCAAAGTAGCCATCAGAAATGTAGGTATCTTTCTAAAACTGTAAAAATTCTGGGCCTCCCTGGTAACCTAGGGGTTAAATCTCAGAGCTTCCACCTTGACAAAGACACACCGACACACCCACAAGCCACAGGCCTGTGTTGGACCCCTGGCCAAGAAGTTGACCCACATGGTGCAACAGACCTCTCCTATTTTTATTTTATAAATGATCCACAGACTTATACACTTAATGTCTCTCCACCTAAGTCAATTAGTCTCGCCTGCTGCTCCTCTCAGCAGTGTACTTCAGTAGATCTATCTATTCTGCTCCCCATTCTGTCTCTGGTGAATCCTCTCACGTCCTGCAACCTCTGGCCTAACCCCCAGTTTTATGCAAAATAAAAATCTTAGAATGGGCCTCCCTGGTGGCGCAGTGGGTTAAGCAGCGCACTATGGGGCAAACCGCAGCCACTGCAGCACGAGTTCGATCCCTGCTGCTGGCCAGGGAGGGGACCCACATGGTGCAGCAGACCTCTCCTGCCTCGCCCGCTGCTCCCCTCAGCAGTGTACTTCTGTTGATCTGCCTGTTCTGCTTCCCGCTCTGTCTGTGGTGAATCCTCTCACCCCCCACACCTCTGGCCTGTACCCCAGTGCTTGATACATGGATAAGTAAATCTTTAAAAAAAAAAAATCTTAGAATAAGGAATAATTCTTTAAAGAAAATAAAATGAAATTGTAAAATTCACTCCGTAGATGACCAGAAAAACTACCTCAATTTCAACAGGATCAAATAGCACAGCAATTAAGAGACTTGCTCCACAACTAGGCCTGTGACCCAGGACAAACCTTTCAATTTCACTGTGCCTTGGGCATCTTATCCCTACCATGGAATTAATAGCATCAGCTGCCACAGGCATATTTAACATGTAAATGCCTGAGAACAAGTTGGCACACAGAAAACATTCAATAAATGGTTGCTATTTTTGACAGCATATATGGAGAATTAGAAATGATAGATCAAGTAGACACTATAATTACATAAAATCACATTAAAAACATGTTAGACCCCCCCATGTTGCTCCCTGACTCTACTTTTTAGTATTATGTCCCCCACTAAGTTAATGTACAGTATCCAAAATAAAGATTGATAATTAGCAAGAGCTTCTAACAAGCCAAGGTTGGATACACTATTTTTATATCCATATGGATATTAAACTGACCACAGCATCTCAGTCATAAACTGCTTTACAAAATGCATTATGTTAGAGTCACTATTACTCTGACTTTTGAATGAAGGCTATATTTCTAAAGATTTAGAATCCCTACTTCCAAAATTCCCCTCTGTAATCACTTAAATTCAAGTTGTCTCTTCCTTATCCAATAAAATTTGAGCAACACATACTATCCGTTATCATCAATGCATAAGCGAATACTATTTTTTAAACAAAATAAGAAATAATCTCACTGCCATCTCAGCTTCCGTGTATTTTAGAACAAAATACACAGATGAGAATTAAAGATGACTATTACATGTCTTTTTTTTCTTCTTTGCTTAGAAAAACATGTTCTTTGAGTCTACCACATCTAATTTAGAAAGCTGCCTATCCAATTGTGGCAGATTTGGTTCCTAAACGTATTTGCCAGGATTATAGAAGAGTGTGAGCACAGGAGGTATGAGAACTTATAAAACACAAAGATAACCATCAGTCTAGTGCACACAGACCATTATAGCTGGACAGAGATCCTCCATATTACCAAAAACCTCTATAAAATATGAAGCTTACTGAGACTAAGTCTGTCTCGATGAATACACACATTTAGCCATATCAGAACCTGCAGATCTTATGGCCCAGACTTTCAAATCAAGAATTTCTTTCAAGCACTTTCTTTCCAAGATTATGATCCAGTTTCTCCAATGAGGAAAATTTCTATATCTCCTCCTTCACCCAAATATCCCTCCACTTTCCAAAATCTTTTGCCCCTAGCCTGGCTCACTGCCCTCATTCGCCAGCACACAAACAAGCTTTTCACTTTTTTCCTCATGGCCCCAAAATTTTGAGAACACATACTTCATTGAGGGGTAGCCATTCAGCTATAGTATATCAACTGCTAAGTTTCCACCTTCTAAAAAATATAATTTTAAAAATACTCAACTAAGTGCCAATCAGCTGTAAATTGATCCATACAATTTATGAAACCCTACACCATTGCTCGGAGTAGTCTTCTCTGGCCACACTTTCCTATGTATAGATTCAGGTATCAAAGAATGTTTATTCACTTTGCAAAGACCAGAAATACCAGTAATTTAAGGTTGTTGGTTTTTGTTTTTTGGTGTTTTTTTTTGCTTTTAATAATTAGTACTCGCTCTAGTGCTCTAACCAACACTCTTCACAACTTTAATGTGAAGGGCCATCTTACTAATTTTACTTAATGTTATAATGGTAGGGGATGTGCTTTGAGGCATAGAGGACATGGGTAGAAAGAACATGGTTGTGAAATTTTCAGTAATGTAAAAATTCTTGTGGTAGTGATAAGCTTTAATCTTCATCTATGCTCTAAAATTCCATATCAGTTCTGTCAAAATTCCATAGATTGACCACAAAAACATTGACCTTTCATTTGAAAGTATGTTTTGCCACAATTTTTGCTTCAAACGGAATAAAAGACACACATCCGGCACTGGAATGTATTCTATGGTAGGATGCCACTCATGCCTGCAACACACTAAAAACTATGTCGTCCAGTGATCCAGACTGCTACATCTCTCTGGTCAACCTCCCTGACTTTCCCCATTGAAATTCACCAGGGAAAAAGAGGTAGGAAAAAGAGAAACTAATCTCCCTCCGCAGTACAATTCTCTGAGCAACCTGAACAGGGTCACCATACCATAGCTCCCGCTTTCCTGTGACAATCCTTTCAGGCCAGTGTGTGCTAAACTGCTCTCTGACACTTGCTATCAAATTCCAACAAGAGCCCACTTTAATATAGTGTTAAAGCTGCCAGTCTAAGATTTATATATTACTCTACATGAAAATTGAACAGCAAGTGGTCAGGAGTTTTCTTCCTTCTGACACAGAATACTGACGTGTCAAAAGACATTACATTGCATAAGTGAAATCATCATCTAGACATCCAATTTGTGCTCACTTAGAATAAAATGAAAAGAATTCAAGACAGAACCGGAAGAACTGAATAAACTGTAAGGTTTTATATAAAGTCTAGTTGACATTTCCAAATACATTACTGCAAATTTATTACACAAATGATTAAATATATTTCTACTAAAAACACAAATCTAGTGGTGACTTCCTAATTCAATAATCACTATTTTAATCATCCAACCTTCTAGATATTTTATGCCAGTCTTTAAACAAAAATATACACAATTTCCTCAGATAAAAGGATAAAATCTATTAAAGGCTAGACTATTCCAATCTTATTAACTAGTATTTAAGCTAACTGAATTCCAAGACCTGATGGCAGAGAAATCATGAACACTATACAGAAGGATAGATTAAGAAGAGGAGAGATGGGAAAGATTCTGTTTTTTATATTTTAAAGCTGAAGTGTTTATTAGTCATTCAAGTAAAGATGATAATTCCAGGTTATAGATATAGACTAGAAACAAATTTTGAAGTCATCATCAGAGTAACAAAGTCATTTAAAATTACGAGACTAAATGAGACTAGCAAGCATATATATATATATATATATATATATA
>JAGFMF010012151.1:4378720-4416283 GCA_019455555.1 Galemys pyrenaicus | reverse complement strand
AGAGAGAGAGAGAGAGAGAGAGAGAGAGAGAGAGAGAGAGAGAGAGAGAGAACGCTTCCAGAAATGTTTTTCTCTTACATTATTCTGAGTAATCTTTAAAGAATAATTACCAAATGGATATCAAGCCAAAGAGAATGGGCAGTATCCTCTCAACATCAAAGACACTTGAGCAAAGCATGTTCCATTGGAAAACTAATGGATAAGGTCAGTGTAATTCATGAAAATTGTATGAAACATATATATCAAAGGAGCTCTTATCAGAGATCTGCAGACATACTACTTTATGAAGTGAAAATGAAGACTATCATAACAATTCCATCGTTTATCATACTTCTGAATATGCTCTTCATGTCTACATGAGGCTTAAAATGACCCTAACCCTCTACGGGGCTGGTGTAATAAAGAGCTTATGCAAGGTCACAGGACAATCAGAAAAGCAGGCTTTAATTTGGAAGGAAATGTATAGCTTATGTACTTGACTTGTTTTTTTGTTTGTTTTTAAAGACTTATTTATTTATGCATACAAGCACTGGGGTACAGGCCAGAGGTGTGGGGGGTGGTGGTGAGAGGATTCACCACAGAGACCGGGGAGCAGAACAGGCAGATCAACAGAAGTACACTGCTGAGGGGAGCAGCGGGCACAACAGGAGAGGTCTGCCGCGCCATGTGGGTCCCTGGCTGGCAGCAGGGATTGAACTCGTGCTGCAGCAGCTGGGGTTCACTTCATAGTGCGCTGCCTAACCCACTGCGCCACCAAGGAGGCCCTGTACTTGAGTTGTAAGATAGTCTAATACTAAATTAAAAAATAACTATAATTTTCTCTATCTTAACAGAGGTTCGTTACAAAATCTGTGCATTTATCAAAACTCATTAAATAGAGCACTTAAAATTTGTACATTTCATTGTATATAAGTTACCATAAAAACTGATTAATAAAATACATACTGCAATGTTTAGAGATAAAGTATACAAGTGTTTGCAACTGACTTTGAAATCAAATAAATGACTACAAAGATGAAAAGTATGTACTAAAGCAAATATAACAAAATGTTATCACAGACTATAAAGTATGTGTATATTTTTTAGTGTCCATCTGCAATTTTTTCATTTTTTCCACATGAAAATTATATAATAAAATACTGAAAGTAAAGGAAAATATACTGTAATTTAGGGCATGGCACTCTAAAACTATTTGTTTCAAACAGACCTACAGTATTGCATGGTGGTTAAGAGCTTAGACTCTGGAGCCAGATTTGGCTCAAAATATAGCATCTCCACTGTGAGAGACTGAACAAGTCATTTAACCTCAATGCCTAATAACACTAGACTTATGCTCTCAAGGGTAAGTATATAAAACACTTAGAACAATTCCTGGCACATTTTAAGCGTGAAAGTCTGAGCTGTTTATTATTATTACTAAATATTTTGAATAATTCAATAAACACTATAGCTTCCACTATACAAGACGCTATAATGATCTCACTTTCAGGAGTTTATGGGTTTAACTAGAGATAAATAAATTTAATACATAATTGATAAAAGAGAATAAACCCAAAAACATGAATTAAATGGCGCCACTTAGAGATTATCTAGAGAACAGGGAAGGTACTGAAGAATCCTGTATGGAATGAGTCTAAAGCGTGGTACAAAAACACCGGCAACACTTCAATATGGCAGGATGCAGGGGTAGCCAGAACCACAAATCTGATATGACTAAGTGCAGTTGCTCACAGCTTGTCCAAGATAAAGCCATATGACAAGCAACCTCTAGGACCAGGAAAGGTACTTGAATTTGACAAGGTAGGCAAGAGTAGCCACTCCAAATTTGGGGGGATAGTGGAGACGTGATAAAGTAGAACTGAGAAAAATATATTCCAGGAATCTTTTGTGCTTTGCTGAGAAAAACAAAACCCGTAATTCCAACTAGAAGAAAAGGGATACTAAGGGAAATGAGTAAGGGAAAGAAGTTTATTTGAAGGACAAGCAAAGAGTAAAAACCAGTGCTCGTGATAAGGAAAAAACAATACTCTCTCTAGGAACTCTGCTTAAGAGAAACAGGTAACACAAGGAATTAGAGGGAACGTTGAAAGAAATCATTCACTCACTAGAATGTACAAAAGAACCTCAGTATTTCCATGTTAAATTTTTAGTTTTCACTTTTAATCTCCCAACTAAAACTCCTTTCTGAAAATTTAAGTTTCTCTATAATTTCATATGTATGGCTTTCTTTTTCAATGGTCAATAAGGACTTCCTCTCATGAACTACACAAAGCTAAAGCAGAATAGTTTCTGCTTGTAAATTATGGAGCAACAGCGAAATAAGTCAGAAGGCAAAAGAAAAACACCAGATGGGTCCTCCCCTAGGAGGAATATAAGGGAACCAAATAAGGATCAAGGAAAGGAATAAGAACAACAATAATAATAACAACAATAAAGACACAAAAACCAAAAATGAAAAGACAAGGACAAATTGGGGACACTTGGTGGGGAGGGAAGAGGAGGAGGGTTGAGGGCAGATGGGAGCATGGGGGACTGAGGTAATGGTGCACTGGTGATATGGTGGTGGGGAATACATGGGGATTACAATTGATGTTAAAAATATATAAATTAAAGGGGAAAAAATAAAATTAGAATAGCAAAAAAATTATGGAGCAAATTATTGTTTGGGTTCTCATCACTCTAGAAAAATCTATCCCTTTTTTCCAATCTCAATCATATATCCTTAAAATATTTGCAAAATAAAGTTTCTAACTTTTAGAATAATAATTTCTGACTTCCTATCATAATGCAAGTATTAAACAAAAACAATCGCATAGCGACAACCTGTTTATTTTTTTTCTCACACATACTATAATCTTATAAATTCAACTTGTTACTTTCATATATAAGAGGTTCATTAATGACTTCACTGTTAGAAATCTCAGGGGAATTGCTGTTTTTGTTAAAAACTATATGGCATGGCTACAAATAGAATTTGAATAAAAGTCTCAAACCTATATATACCTCTCACCTTAATAACAGAAAAAAAAAGATGAAAATGGCATCTTAAAAGTTTTACTTCCCAAGAGCAGTAAGTTTCAAAATTTAAGAGTTTCCTCATTCCCTGCCTCATTTTAACCCTATCATGTCTTTTGCTTTCCACAATCAATATAAAGTCTTTCTCTTTAGACTTTGAGAAATCATTATAAGAGCTCTTTAATATCTCAAATAAGCACACATTTTTCTCTCCACATTTTTATCACGATTAGCTGATTAATTTCTCCACTTAAACAAATGATAAAAGCTATCAGAACTCCAGATTTCTGTGACAGATTAAAGATTTCTTAAATCTTGGGTAAATCAAAATCAAAATCTTAATTTTGATTAACCCAAAACAGGAAAAAACACAAATGGGGAAAAGTGACAAGAAATCAATTTTTGTTGCTTATATCATCTCATAAAAAGAGACCTGCTTAGGGGCCTCTCTGGTGGCGCAGGGGTTAAGTTGTAGCACTGTGAACCAATCTGCAGTCATTGCAGCATCAGTATGCTCCCTGGCCAGGAAGGTGACCCACATGGCAGGGCAGACCTCTCCTGTCTCGCCTGCTGCTCCCCTCAGCAGTGTGTTTCTACTCAGTCTGCCTATCTGTTCCCCACTGTTTCTGGTGAATCCTCTCAACACCACCACCCCCCATACCTCTGGCCTGCATCCCAGTTCTTGTATGCATAATAAATATTTAAGAAGAGGGGAAGAGGGGAAACATGCTTACCCCTCTGCTGAATAAGTGACAGAGACCTCATCTCACCCACTACCTGCACCAACTTGAGGCAAGTTTTCATAACTAAGAACCACTGGCAAAACAGTATTCTAAGTTTTTAAAGGGTAGAAAAGAAGGTACACATTTTGAGGAAACTGGCATAAAGATGTTTTATCCATTACATACTGGATTTTCTGTCAATGATACTAAAAGACTTTTACTGGTGAGTCTGTAATTTCATGCATCCACAATAATATTTAAATATAGGAAATGAAAGGGTTAGTTAAAACATTAGGGTTAAAAAGTCAGTCATGGGGGGCAAAGAAAAAGGACAAGTAATGGAATGTGGGAGAATGGAGACAAAACAGCTTTTGGTGAGAAAGACAACTGGTCAGAAAACAATTCAATCTAGACCATATCCTGATCCCAGAATCTACGCTACTGTCACATCAGAACAAAAACAGATCGCTCCACTACACCCCCAATTTTTATTTTATTTCCTCAAACCAAAATAATACCAAAGCTTAAGATAACATTTATGGAATATGTTTATCTAAAAAAGGAATGAATAGAAATTAAAATGATCCATTTTTCTTTAAACAAAAGTCAGTAATGGGTTTGGGTTTTGTAGAAATCAGTTTTGCTCTACATTTCCTCTTTGTACAACTGAAAATATCTGTCATTGGTTACAACTGGTATTCAAAATGCTGAGCAAATCAGTGAAAATGCATTGCTGATGCTGGGGAGAAATTACTCAGAATATATGTCCCATAAAACAAGAAATATCTCTAAATATAGGATGAAATTATTATGAGATATCATCATTACCCATTTTAATGAGTAGTACCAACACAGGGTTAAGAAGAATAAGAAAGATATCATAAAGCATTTGCAAATAAAAAAAAAACTGGAAAAATGTCCACAAAAAGACCTACTAGGAATTTATTTTTTATTGAAGTATAGTTGATACATAACATTAATTCATTTTAGGTATACAGCATAATTCGGTAACTGATCCATTAAGAAATAATCACCACCGTAAGTCTAGTTTATATTTATCACCTTATATAGTTACAACTTTTTTTTCTTGTGATGAGAACATTAAAATCTATTCTCTTAGCAACTTTCAAATACTCGATCCTAAAGTAATTAACATGTTGTACATTATATTACCATGACAAACATTATTTTTAAGATTTATTTTTATTTATGCATACAAGAACTGGGGTGTAGGCCAGAGGTGTGGTAGGCAGAGGTGTGTGAGAGGATTCACTAGAGACAGACTGGGGATCAGAACAGGCAGATGTACTGAAATACACTGCTGATGGGAGCTGTGGGCAAGACAGAAGAGGTCTGCTATGCCATGTGAGATAGCTCCCTGGGCAGGGCTCTAACTCCTGCTGCAGTGGCTGGAAATGGCATGATAGCTCTGAGGCTTTAATCCTTGTGCCACCAGGAGGTTCTGATTTAAACATTTTATAACTCTAAGTCTGTACCTTTAGATCCCTTTCATCCATTTCAATAATCCTTTAAATTCTTTATACCGTTTTTACCACAAAATACCTGTATTTTACACTACACTCAAAGGAGTTTGCAAACTGTTCTTTCTTCCTCTTCTCCCACTTAGGTTTCTCTTCAATGATGCTTGGCAGTCTACTCATTCAGTCTTTCGCTGTCTTTCCATATTTGGGAGCTCTCAAGTATTTACACTTTCCGCCTAAGTCTACGTAAGAGTGTGTGAATACAGGAACAAGTGCCTGTGTTCAATTGTGGGTAAGATGGAAGTAAAAAGGCCTATACTGAAACAAATAGCCCCCATTTATTTCAAAGAGAAACCGATGATTTAGCTCATTTCTTATCATAGATTTTTTTTTAACTTTGGCCCCTCCCTCTAATTTCAAGTCTTGTACTTGAAATTAGTACTTTTTACTTGATTAGAAAAAGAACATCTTACTTGAATATGTGTAGAATCACACTCAATGCTTGCATTCAGGAAATGTATATCCATAAATAAATTGCAGGCACCACACAAGTTTTGCAGATGTCGGTAAAAATAAAAACAAAATAAATATCCTTAACAATTTTTTACAGGCCTAGAAATCCTGCAGATGTGATGTCAATATGAATTGTGAACACCTACAGAATGTGATAGAAGGAATAGTGCTGCAAACATTCACTAACCAGCCCCATACAGGGCTTCTTCCTCCATGCATTCAGGTCAAATAGACTTTGACCTTAACTAAAATAACTAAGAGCCTGTGTAGAAAAAAAGAAGTTTCTAAAATATGAAAGCCCAACGGCCTGATAGTTGTTAATCACTTATCAGGTATTCAACCATCACATTTCTGCAAAGGAATTTGTATTTGGAGTATGTCAATTTGCATGAAATGCTCGTTTAAAATATGAAAATTCTTTCCTACATGCACTGAGTTAGTCTTTGCTCATACTTTGTATACTTTTGCATGGTTCACACACATACATAGCCATTGCATATTCCTTTTGGATATTTTCATTCAAATTTAAGCAAGAACTAGAAAGGATGTTTTTGTTGTACAGGTGTGTTACACAGGTGTGGAAAAGCTAACAGTTTTTATCTAAATATTAACCACTAGCGCAGGTATCTAGCATTCAAGCAATAGCTAATATGCTCAGTAATTCCTGACTTAATAAAACTAAGCACAGTTAAGTCAATGTAGAAAAGGTCCTATCATTCACCAATAAGCATTTCTAAGACCAAAAGAGAAATAAAATCGGTTAGTGTTGAAATAAAACTAAGTTTAGACCAATTTCTCAATTTACACTGAAGCAAATATTTGCTAGTATAACGTAGAACATATGTGAAAAGGTAGTGTTTCATTTCAGTAGGACAAAAGGGTGGTTTTTAAATAAATAGTGTAAACATAAGTCAATATCCAGAAACATTAAGCTGGCACACTTAATTCGTATCAGAGTGATAAAAGGTTGTGAAGGAAACATAATGAGTTTCTTTAGTTAACCTGGAACAACATAGCCCAGAATTCCTACATAGTTCCAAGTTAGCCTGAGCTACATGAGACATCCTTGTGCAAGATCTGGAAGGCAAAAAAAAATCACCAAGCTCGTTTTTTGTGCAGGGAACAACGTTTTTGCTTTGGTGAAGGTACAACGTGCTGCTGCATGTCACACGTGTTATTGCTTCTCTGCTCACTCACTCTGTTAGCATGAAACAGCAACCCAGACCACAACTCCTATCAGATTTTCTCCTTCAGTTTTTCTGAGTTATATGCATGTTTATATCTGTGATACAAGAATCCATTTTCTTCAAGAAGCCTCCCTCATAACAGTTGAACACTTGAGCATAATGGTGACTATTCATTCCAGGCTACCCACATGGGGTCCCACTCAGGTTTCAGAGTGACCCTGACTTACATGTATGATCTTCTCCTACCAACTACATGCCCTGCTATGTTCTGGCTCCAGCACCAGGTACAAAAACTATTAAGTCTCACATAAACTTAAATGCTCCCATGACTGCATTGTCAATTTCTTATAATAAATCCCAGTTGCTCTTCTGAGTTTGAACTCTGAGTGACATGTGTCTAAATGAAACTCTGAATGAAAGATGTGTGAACATAAACAACCAAAGGTGGATAAAGCATTTTTTTAATCCCAAACTGGAAATCCCCCAACCATAAAGCTCAAGATGATACATACACATGAAAATGAAAAAAAATTTTTTGATATGGTGGAGAAAGGAAAGGGAAAAGGAAATTAAATGAAAAAAAATACGCAATATGAAAAGATAAATGGCAGTTCAGAAAATAATATGCAAAGCATATGGCAGATATTAGGTTAATAGCTGTAATATACAAAAAACTGGCAAAGAAAAGACACAAAAGTCATTAGAAAATTGGGCACAGTGAATGAACAGGCAATTCACAAAAGAGCAAATCCAATGATAGCCTACAAGTATGTAAAAAGATTATTTGAAATTAATGTAGCCAAGAAAAATGCAAATTAAAGTAATAATGAGCTACTGCTTCACACCCTTCAGCCTAGAAAAATTAAAAGAACACTGTTAGAGATGATGTGATGAAAACACTATTTTCTCATAATGCCAGTAGAACAGTAGCTTGTTTAGCCTTTTTTGGGAAAATAACCTATCAACATCCATTCAAATAAAAATATGTACATATATTCCATAGAAATAAAATCAAGACTATCACACCAATGAAAGCATCAAGATACTGACTACAACATTGTTCCTGGTGCTTAAAATTTTTTTAAAGTAAATACTTCCTTTTAAGAGGGTAGTCATTAAATAATTTATTATTGTATAGTCACACCATTAAATATTACCCAGCAATTAAACGAAAAAGAGGCAAGCCAGGAGACCTGGGGAGAAATTCTGCACGAGGGAGAGGGGACAGGAGGGTAGAGATTGGAGATCTATTCTATCAACAGATAGAATAGATTGCTAACCCTGGTTCTTTGGTAGAGAAAGATGTGGAATGGAAAGATATTAGTGAAAGGAGAAAGTAAGTATATAGATCTAAGTATATAGATGTGGAATGGGAAGATATTAGTGAAAGGAGAAAGTAAGTATATAGATCTCATTCATGGAAAAGGGTGTGTGTGTGTGTGTGTGTGTGTGTGTGTGTGTGTACCTGCACATGTGCATAAATTTCAAGAGAAATATCCTTGACTTTATACTGTTATATAGTTGCTCCTGTTAAGGGTTAACTAATTTCTTATAGTTACAGTACTTTAAAAGATAATGTAGGTTATAGGAACAAACTATTGTACTTATCACATTCACTGAATCTTGGAAAGAAAGTGACAACAACCATGTAACAAAAGGGAAAAAGCCGAAGACAAAAGAAGAATGAAGGGCACAAAAAAGAGGAAAAAGAGACTGGAATCAGTGTCCTGGAACAATACCCATGAAAGAAAATTACCTATCTGAGCTGAAATGTCGTAATGGATATAGGGGATCTGGTTATTAGACCACAGCCTGAGGTAGTGTTAAAAATACTGAAGTATTACATACATACTATGTACCATTATTTAAAAGGTTAATGCCAAGTCCATGTAGAGGCCTTCATAACCTGCTCCAGTACTGTAGCACTACTGTTAGGGTACCACCCATGTTAACCAAAGGTACATATATTAAACATGTCCCATAGCAAGAGGCAGAAATCATCCACCCCACACTGACATCACCATAGTCTATCTTTACCCACAGGCAATGTAGCATTACCTCCCATGATGACCAGCCACCATGATCATCTGGACAATCTATGAAGGATATGAAGGGCACCAGAAGCTCTGAGGATAGCAATCAAGGCCAGTAGCGCTCAGGATAGGAAAAAAGAAACAGTGACACAGGAGTCCAATAAAGAAAAGAGAAAGTATTGTGGGTTTCTCCTCTGTCGTGATCATCCATGATATGTTCTAGGCAGGGTATTGTGTGGAATCAACCTGAACCTAACCTTCCAAACAAAAATCAGTGATATTACATGTTTTCTGCTGGCACAAGGCAGAGTACTTTTTGTTTCAGTCTACCGTATTCCTAAAATATAGCATACTAGTTTTTAACTATAGCTCTAGGTAATGCTCAACATCCTTGAAGATGTATGAAAAAACCCTGCATGGCTAAAGTTATAGATCCAATGTGAGAAAACTGTCATCAGAAAAGACTTAATAGGCAGGCTTTGGTTTTTTCTCATTTTTTGTAATGGTTATAGGCAAATTTTAAGTATGTAGAAGTATTGCCGTTTGGGCTACAAAGCAAGAAAATATTACTGAATCTTCAAGACCAAACAAAGGTTTTTTGGAGAAATGATAGGGTCAGAAACCATCTGTGATGAGGAAAAAAGTAACAATGCTCTCATTAATACCAATTATTTGTTAAATAGAAGCAACCTTAATATTATGTAAAACAGTCAAAGTGGGCCTAGTCTAAAGCCACTCAGTATGAGTTGGCTGAGAAACAATTCAGACATGAAACAAGACACAATTATTACCTTGTGAAGTAGATGAGATTTACAAACTTCAGTTCAAACAGAGACTGTGAGCTAATGCCAACAGCAAAGAGACCAGGAACAGGTCTCTGGGTTTATACATGTGAGAAAAAAGGGAGAAAGTAAAGACAGACAGGAAGCAGATATCTTAAGGAGTGAAAAAAGACTGCAGAAGGTTTGGGCCAAAAAAGGGTTGTATGAAATTAGATTCAGTGGCTGTAAGACCAAAGTATGTGATACTTAGCAAAGCATTTTTAAAAGTAAAAAACAAAACCAGCAGTCAGCAAATTATCTAAATAAAGCCTATTTTACAATCAAGTAATATAACTCAATACAGACACAGGCGTAATCTTTAACCTGTGTGTACACATACACTTCAGTGTACTGAAAGGAAATTGCGGAAAAAAAAACGCAAGAGAGCCTTCTCCCCAGTGGCCTCCAGGTTAAATCTCAGCACTATCACCACTAAAACCTGAGTTACATCCCCAGCCAGGGAGCTAACCCACATATGGTGCAGCAGACCTCTCCTGTTTCATCCACTGCTCCCCTTAGCACTGTATTTCAGAAGATCCACCTGTTCTGCTCCCTATTGTCTCTGGTGAATCCTCTGCCCCCATCCTACACCTATGGCCTACACCCCTGAAAAAATTTTTTTTAATTTTAAATAAACTAAAATTTAAAAAATTTTTTAATTTTAAATAAACTAAACTGTAAGAGAAATGGGTGGTTAGAGAATGAGATGACTTCATAATTCACTACATAATTGGATAGCCTTTTGATTTTGAGCCATGTAAATACTTTTCAAGAATTAAAATTAAAAAAAAAAAATAGCAGGTCAAGAAAATAATGTAGCAGCAAGGGTCTTACCTCAGTAATAGAGACCTACCTTTTTTCAAAACAAACCTTTAAAAGCCAGCAAATAAAATGCTTTCCCATTTCTCTAATCTTTAATATCGTTTCTAAGGTAACTAAGCATTAATCCAATGAGCAAGCTCACAGATAACATCTAAAAGCAACTGTTCATGTCACTTAAGAGAAGAGTGATGATGCCAGCCAACCTACATCCTCACTTCAAAGTTAGCCAGCTTAATTATAAAGATTTTTCCTAATAAAATTTTTCTCTTCAGTTTTTTGAAACATTGAAATAAATGATAAAGATTACAACATAAGGGGGGAGGGGAGGCCCAAAAATCATACTACCTGTAACTACTGTCTTTTTATACTTTTGAGTTAATTATCAAAGCAGTTGTAGGGTATACATAAATATTCTTAAACAATGAGCTAGTGGGTTTATGAGTAAGACCAAATACAGCCTTATTCATAACACCATTTTCTTCTAGTATTAAAGTATTTTAATAAACTAAAGAAGAAAAACACGACTAGAAGACGAACAAGAAAAGGAATCACAATGGTAGTTATACCATTCAAACAGAAAAATCTATTTCAAATAAAATCACCAAATAACTCGAAAATGGATAGGAAAGAATAATGAACAGATTTTATACAGAGATGCCTGAACAAAACTCAATTCAGAGAATGAGCACTGACAATAAAAGCCTTGCTTTCTCATGCCGGATAGCTCAGAATTAACTATAAAGAAGTATGCCAGACCTAAGTAAAATGTCCATTTTAATAGTAAGAGAACATACTACAAACCTAGGAATAAGACCACAAACTTCAGGCAAGACAGCTAAGACAAACAGACAGCAATAAAATAACCACTACAACAGTCAGCAGTGACACAACTGCTAAAAACGAAGTCTTTAGGCATTACCACCAAAGCACACACAGAAAAATGGAAAATTCTCCAAAAGTATTTGACCACTGCTGAAAGAAAAGAGGCAAGTAGAAAGAGGGAAACAATAAAGAAAAAAAAAAAAGAATTAGCTCTTTCATTCAGTAAGACAAGAAATGCAACTACTCTAGGTAAAAATAAAAGAGGATAAAGTTTTAAGATATTCAAAATACCAAAATTTATTCATTAACAGTAGCAACAATATTGTGCTAGTAGCTGGGGTTTATTTTACACTATCCTCAGCCTGCTGTGTGCACAGGCACAGTCACTGTCCCCAACTCAGAACTGAGGTGAGTAAAACCTCAGGGAGAGAATCCTGGTAATTCTTTACATTGAGTGCAGCTATCAAGAACTAGAGCAATATCTACCCACAGAAAAACCCTTCAATAAGAAAAGTATCTTAATGCCAGCAATTTATAAGTATTAGTAAATATATAATTCAATTATCTTTAGAGGAAAAAAACAAAGTTTCAAATTAGGTAAAAGCTACTATCCCTGGAGCATACCATTAAACCTGAGTCAAGCCAAGAGTGTTAGATACAGAGGAGCCACTTGATTTATTTCAAGAACAAAGATAACAGTGAACATCTCTGACAACTTCACCACTAATGAGAGAAATGTTGGGCTATAAAACTACAGCCATTTTAATTCTACCTTCAACTACTCCACTCCAGATAAGGAAACACCAACTTTATTACTACCAAGCTCCAATAAGCAGCAACAGAATGGAGAGTTCTTAAATATCTCATTTCTGTAACCCACTGAAAATTTACTTGGGGCAGCAAGCATTATGCTCCTCCTCCTAGGACATCAATTTAGAGAGAAATTCCCTCCCTAAAATAGGGTTCACAGCACCAAGCCACACTGATGTGAGTGACAGTCTCTGACAAAATGTATCTTTCTCAGTTCTTGCCATAGTGCCTGAATTCTCTTTGAGAATGTCTTTTAAAAAAGAGAGAGAAAATGTAAATATCCCCAAATAAAATAACAGTAAAAAGAACAATATTTGACTTTTTTAAATGACACTTTGACTAAGAAATTATGTAAGCTAAAAAGGAAATGTTTTCAGTATTCTCCTAGCTGCAGACAAAACTTAAGAGAAATGGTCCGAAGTTCCCTGATTTTAAACTACCCTACAAAGCTATTCTAGTCAAAGTAGCATGGTATTGGACTAAAAATAGTCACACCAATCAACAGAATTGAGACTTCAAAAATAAGTGCACATTCATAGGGACACTAACTTACAAAACAGAAACCAAGCACAGCAGTGTAGGAAAGTCTCCATTCAACAAATGGTGACAGGAAAACAGCCAAACACAGAAGAACCAAACTGGACTTTTATCTCACACCATAAACAAAAAATAACTGAAAATGAATTAAAAACTTGGAGACCTGATATCATAAAACATGTGAATAAAACATGCAACACTCTCCATGACACTTGCTTCAAGGACATCTTTAGGGACTTGACTACAATACACAAGGGAAATAAAAGCAAAAATAAAGAAATTGGGACATCAAATGGTTCTACACAGCAAAAAAGAAATTATCATTAAAAACAAAAGACACTGACATCCTACTGAGAGAAAATATATCCACATCATATATCAGACAAGGGTTAATGGTCCAAGATATAAGAAGAACTCATACAACAACAAAATTCTAATGACCAAATCCAAAAATGTGCAAAGATTTTAGCAGATATTTCTCCAAAGAAGAGATAGCGATAGCCAATGGGCACATGCTAATTATCACTTATTAACAAGCAAATGTAAATCAATCCATGATGAGATATTACCTAACACCTGTGAACACAGTCCATTCCAGAAAGACCAGAAATAAGTGTTGGAGAGGGTAGGAGAAAAAGGAACCCTCATGCAGCATTGGTGGGAATGCCTATTTAGAAAACAGTTGAAGGTTTTTCAAATGTTATAACTATATCGACCATATAATCCATCAATGTCACTCCGAGGTATTATCCTATCCAAATATAAAATACTAATTCAAAAAGATATTTGCACTCCGAAGTTCATCATTGCACTCTTTATTATAGTGAAGTTATAGAAACAACTTATGTTCCAAGAACAGATGACCTAATAAAAAAGATATGGTGTATATATACACAGTGGAACACTACTTGGCTATAGAAAGAAAAAAAATCTTGAAATGTTGTCACTTGGGTCAAAGTGGATGGAACTGTAGGGGATTATGCTAAGAGAGGCAAATTAAGATAAAGACAACTAGCATATGATTTCATTAACAAATGAAAAGAAACAAAGCAAAGGGACAGACCAAAAGCCAAAATAGATCTTTGGACTCTAGTTATAGAACTGAGAGTAACAGAAAGGAGAGTGGAATATGGGGAACAAGATAGGGAGGGACCAGATGGACTATGGTGAAGGATGATTGGTGCTCTTTGGTGGTGGGTGTGGTGTGGTAAAATAATTTGAAGAGGTATGAACCTATACACCTGAAACAAATATTGTATTATAAAACAATGTTACCACAATTTAAAAAAAAAACAACACATAATGGGCTGAATCTAGGTTTTTTATCTCGCTCAAATTTTATTAATTTGCACGTAATTTTTAGCAGTACAACTTCACACCTCCATATATGCACATACTTCAGTCAGAATCCTGGACAACCAATTCAAAATTCAAAATTTTATACTAAAACATGTTGAATCATTTTCAGTGATTTTATATTTCTGTACATGTACATTTTAATAACCTATTAAAATAGTTATTCATAATAATTTTTAAAAAGAGAAAACTGCAAAAAATTTTTCACTCTTCTTAATTTGTTTTTGGTACACATTATAGTTTGGTATGACAGACAAGTCCCAGTAAAATTAGCAAACTACACAACTGACATTAATGAAACACCCCTGGAAAGAGTCATTGCTAATTTGACCCTTTGTTAGTAGGTTTAACTTTTTATTAAGTACCCAGTACAGTAAGACTTATTTTCGGCTTGTAAAGTTGTTGCTGCCTTTATGATGGAGTTCAACAAAATTCTGTGATAAAGCTCCAGGACCTCTGAAAACTGTTAAGTAGATGCCAGCTTCAGTCTATTCTTCACCATAGAAAAAGTCAGACCCTTGGATTCACCAAAGATGGTAAATTTGCAACTTAGCTCAGCTAGAAGGGAGCAAACCATACAGGTTCAGTCATGCTGGGCTGGTACGTGCACCACAGAGAATTGGAAAAGTCTGTGTGTCACAAACTGAAAAGCCATCATGTTAACACAAGTACCACCCATAGATGAAAAAAAAAATCTATAATACATAAACAAAGCAATTACTGTTTCTTAAAACAAGCCACTTCACTTACAAACTCTGCGACATCTTGTCTGTAATTCATTTAAGAATTAGCTCTGAGATACTACTATATATTTAACACTATTACTTCACATAAAATCCACCAATCCACTGCATTTCTCTGACCACAAAAATAAAATCGCAAAGACCACATAATTAATATAAAATCTGAATCTTTTTAATAGTTCTTAGAGTTGCAAAATCAAATTCTAGGTGATTTTAAATAGATCTTCAATTTAAAATCCAAAGTAACTAAAACTGATAATGTAAGGCCCAACAAAGCAGATCATACAGACCCAACCATTTTTTCAGAGAAAACAGTGTCAGCTTGAAATAATATATGTTCAATCTGATTTCTGAGTTTTTGAACTATTTTTGATTCAACAACCCTGAAAATAACATATTCATAATTTAAATGAAATAGTAACAGAAAATTGCAGGCCATTAGTCTTTGCAATACAAAGGCAGGAGATTAAATAGGCCACCTTTGTGCACAACGTGGGCTTTTAATGTAGAAGGCAGTATTGGATGTGGGCTCTAATTTAAAGTGGGAGAAGCATTCTTTACTTTATACAGGATAAACAAATTGCCTTGACTCCTACAGGAAATAAAACTTAATGTATTTACCTTATCATTAGCAAATATAAGTGTGAAAAAGCATGTATTCATTAAGATATAATTCATATATAAATCATCCAGGTAAAGTGGACAATTCACTTTTTTAATATATTCACATATGTATGCAACCATTACCATTACATTTTCATATTCTCTCATTTTTAATTCACTACATTAAAAAATTACCTAAATCAATCCTCAAGAAGAAACCCTGTATCCTTTAATTACCACTCCCCCCATCCTTGCAAGGCAAGAAATAGTAACCACACTTGGTTATAAATTTTAAAACTTCAAATTTGCTGTCCCTTTTTTTGCTTTGTTACATTTTTTACAAGGACTCTTTGGGACTTTTACAAGGACTTTAATGGGAAAAGAAAAAATGTCTCCTAAACAGATCCAAGTATGCAGAAAGGGACAGTTTTGTTAGAAAAGACGCCTGTAGAGGCCTTAAGCAGGCAGTCTTGGAATGAGAACTACCTGCTATTCCTTTGTTAAAAGGAATTTTTAATATTCCATCTAAATTTGTTTTCTTATACTTAGCAAGTAACATATTTATTCTTTTTCAGAAGACTCTTCAGGTAATTCCTGTTTGTGAAAAAAGGTACCAAAGCAGTTAAAAATCCAAATTATGTTCAAATGCCCATTTTCTTCACACCTACCATCAAACAAAAACATAAAAATGAAGCCTATAAACACATCAAAAAACATTTCTTTCCAAAACTACCTACATAACAACTAACTACTCTCATTCTATGTTGTGTGCCTTTCTTGGGCTTTAGAAAAGGAGAAACAGGCTCCAAGTCCAAATGTGCCGAACTTAACAGGCCCTTAAAGAATGTTAGACACTTTCTTCTTCCACCCACATTAAATATACACCCCCTAAAACTGTTGATTCACCGGATTCCCAGCTGCCAAAGAAAGTAGACTAGCTTAGTGTTTGACATTTCCTTTTGGCAGTCATTAGTCCTTAATGTGTCACTGTCTAGAGGCTAAACGGAATAGTTCCATTCGCTTCTACTTTAGCAGATCATTTTCTGGGGCCCAAGGAAATATATCTAAGGATAAATTTATCCTACAAGAAAGATGTCAATCAAAGATTTTATGATATAAAAATAAAATATTCAAAATACCTCCTCATCAAGTTCCTTATCACCAGAGTCTGAGTAGTAGCTTTCATTGGGAAAAGTAGACATTTCCCAATACATCTGACAATATCAATGCACCATCTACTAACAGAAAAAGAAGACTGCTTCTAGCCAGTCTTGCTTGTAAAAGTGGTATTCATTTCCACAAGTCAAGAGGTTTGTCATCTCCTGAACACTAATTAATTCCTCATTAAAAATCTATTGTTTCTAATTCTCCCATGCTCCAATACCAATCAATGCCAACTTTGTCTTACTCTATCTACCTTATATGATATAAATGATTGTATATTTGTTCCAGTGTTTTATAATTATAAAACAATTTCATTTATTCTGTTTTTTCTTACCAACACAATTTCTGCTAAGTCAGTTCTTCATTCTTACTTTGGGCCACAAAAGTAACACCAAGTAAAGAAAAAACATTAGATTAGGATGTATATTCAAATAATGCTCGCTTTACCTAGAGGCCATGTCTTTTAAAAATCAACATATGCAAGAGAACAATGTTGACCAACAAAATAGTGTTTAAGCACCTAAAATCATGTTGCCACAACTTCTCCATTAATAGGACAAGTCATTCCCTGCCCCCCAAAACTCCTGATTAATGTCATTTATGAAATTCCATCCAAGTCTAGTGAATGAACAGTATGAACACCACCACTAAGTTATATTACAGTTAAGCAAAACAGACACAAAAATGTCTTACTATTTATGACAGAGTTCTAAAAATATGATTAGGGAGGGACAATGATCCTGGTAAATACTCAGATGGTATGATTCAGAGGTAATACTATGGAATACCTAGGTGACTAAGTAATGACCACTTTTCACCTCTTAAGAACTTGCTGAGAATTTCATCAAGAAAATGCTGCATCATCCAAAACCCATACTAATTATACTCTGTTTTCAAGAATAAAGAACTCAAATTAAGTCTAATGACAAAGGATTTACATAAAGGACATATGTGCCCAAGAATTTAAGCATAGTAACTTAGGAACAACCATACAGGAAGACTAGGATCCGCCTCTTAGATGACAACAACCTTCTCCAATCTCAAATACCTGACCCATTCTTACCCTCTGTATAAATTCATAGCTGCTCCTGATTCACAAATTCACTTTATCATGACCCTACCTCTACTTAATGGCATCATTTCTGTTTCGGCTATCACTTAAGAATTGCCTCTTTCCAAATACAAATTCCCAAGAGAATCTAATTGGTCTAAAAGACAGCATAGACACTAGACAGTCTATAAGCTGGTGACTGAAAAGGGGGCTGAATGGGATAAAACAAGAAGACCTTCCAGAGGTTTCAAGAAATGCCCTCAGGCAAAGCTGTAAACATGGCAAGGACTAAGCCCTTAACATCTAATATGTTAACACCTACTCAAATAACTATAATCATACTCAGATAAATTTCTAACTTTTTAATGGAATTTTCCAAACAGCCAAAAAAAGATTGAAAAAAGTAAATGAATTTTCTCATGAAACATCACCAAGCTTTAACAACCATCAACTTTCTGCTTTCCTGTTTCATTTATCACACTTTCGTAAGTGCTAGAGTATTTTAAAACAAATCTAAGATTTCATAAAGGGATTCTCTTAGAGGTACAAACTCCATAAACCTCTGTTCATATCTGTATGTTCAAATCTTGTCAAATCTTGAGTTATAAAGAACAGTCACCTGATCAAAACCTAAGTTAAAAATAGTTACTAGCATTTATCATCATAATCTTGAAATTAACATAATTCATGATGCAGAGTAGTTTAAGAAAATAGCTAATTCTGTTCTGCTCAGGAAAACCAAGTCAAAAAGAATAGTTTGATTCTAGTGTCTGATTTGCCAAAACAAAAGTACAGACAGCAAATAAAAGCTAGCAAATGAGTCAGTTTTTAAAAAACTCATAATTAGAAATTTCAATTTTAAAATTAGTTTTTCTGCCTACTACAAAATTTAATGGTGTCTTAAAAAGAAAACTCAAAGCCTCTTCCTAAAGCTTTAGGTCCATTTCCTCAATTAAAAATGTTTTAATTATCTAAGAAAAACCAGCTTTGAAAAAGGATACTAGTACGGGAATCCTTTATCACAACAGAAATCACCAAATTAAATTATATACAAATGACCAACTTTAAAAAAAATTCCTTTATGGAATAAGAACAATAATACTACCAACAAGAAAGAAACAAAAACCAAAAATGAAAAGACAAGGACAAATTGGGGACACTTGGTGGAGAGGGAAGAGGGGAAGGGTGGAGAGCAGACGGGAGCACGGGGGACTGAGGTGATGGTGCACTGGTGTTACGGTGATGGGGAATACATGGGGATTATAATTGATGTCAAATATATGTAAATTTAAAAAATTTATAGTTTAAAAAAATTCCTTTATAAGGGCTTTATCTGTTTTTCATCAATAATACAAAATCTTAAAACAACACAAATAACTATTTGCTTATACCACATTACAGTGGCATATCAATGGTCAAATATTTATGATTTTTCTTTAAAAATATTTCATGTTATTTTACCCCAGACAATAATAAGCAACATCCATACAGACAAAAGAACAAGGGCAAGCTAAAACATACATTTTCTCAATCCTAGAAGATGAGCTTCATATCTGAATCTATAAAAATAATAATTCTTCCTTCAAAAACATGGAGAAGTAATTCAGGACAAGTATGCGCTAGAGTTCAATTTAAAGGACAATTAGCAAGGAAGCTTTGAAACAAGATGACATAGAGCTTTCTATCTGGTAGGCTATTATACAAGCTACAAATTATAAAACCAAAAGTTAGAATATCTGTAACTACAGCAAAACCAGAACAGGAAGCCAATCAATTCGACACATCTGAAAATAATTCTAGTAAGACTATTTACTGCCCAGGGGCCTCCCTGGTGGCACAATGGGCTAAGCACTGCACAATGAAGCAAAACACAGTCACTACTGCACAAGTTCAATCCCTGCCTCCCACCAGGGAGTGGGCCCACATGGTGCAGCAGACCTCTCCTGCTTCGCCCCCTGCTCCCCTCAGCAGTGTGTTTCAGTTGATCTGCCTGTCCTGCTCCCTAGTCTGTCTCTGGTGGAGCCTCTTACCACCCCCCACCTCTGGCCTGTACCCCAGTTCTTGTATACATAAATAAATCTTTAAAAAAAAAAAAAAGCTTTACTGTCCTTTAAAAAAACAAAACAAGACTTTACTGCCAGATGCTATTTTAGCATAAAACAACTCAAAGGAAATATATTCCTTATGAAAAGGTGCCATTTTCAGGGACTGACCAAACAAAATCAGTTCTGAGCAGTCTTTGGATCTAACTATCCAATATTTCTCTTTAAAATAAATAAGCTATTTAGCGACTGGCAAGTACTTACTTAGCAGTCATCAGATGTGAACATAAATTCAACCCAAAATAAACAGAAAGAACAAGGACATTCACTCAGAGAAGAAAAACATCACATTCCACAGACTTTCACCCTTCTAATTTTATATTATGACTAAGAAATATGAAAACCAAAGTAACTTCAAGTGAGGCCTGAAATCAAAGAAGAGGAAATTTCCTGGTAGACAGAGCTAATATCTATCTGGGGTAAAGATAGTTTGGAAACTCAGTGAGTTTTTCTGAAAGACCTTAAACCCTCTAAAACATCAAATTAAAAAAAAAATTCTTTATGGTCAATGAACAAAAAAGTATTAAAGTAGAAAGCTATTACTGAAGTTTTTAGCATATTTGAGCATTCTAGATAAAAATATCAGGTAGCCTTCCAAACCACCTAGTTTACTACACTTAAACATTTACATTATTTTATTTTTTTTATATCCAAAAGGGCAGGTTTATTATATAAAAAGGGAAGGAGAAGAAAAGGATGATTGCATAGGTACGGGGTTCGGGGAGGATAGGTAGGGTGGGCCAGAAGGAGTTGCCCCTAAAAGGGACAGGTTAGGAGGAGAAAGAAGAAGAGGCACCTACATAGACACAGACAGGCAGGAGAGCTACTCTAAATGCTTACATAATTTTGAATAATAAATCAGCTTGGTTTTTCGTGAGCTTTCAGCATTGGGGCCCCAGCTCAGCGGAACTGGCAGTAAGATTGAACTGAAATGGACCTGCCATGTATTGGATGATGGATTCAGGCTGTTTCCTTCCCCCAACGTGTGTATGTCTCTGCAGATTTTGGATGGAAGACAATGACGCCTCATCTCATCCTCGTTTCGGGTCAGCCTCTAACACTCAGTGAGTTTAGGAATATGCCTCTGGTTTATAGACTATTGTGAAGTTGAAAGAGTTGCCTGAGTCGGTGCTAATGGGCATGCAATACCATAAACTCCAGTGTCTCCACAAGAACCAGAATCACACGGTGTGCCCTGCAGACTCCAGCTGTGCCGTTTGCCTTCCTGGGAAAACTCATGTTCTACCACTGCAAGGAGACCCTGCACCTCGTGCAGTGCTACCCTCCATGGTGTTCAGCGGAAAGCAAGTCCAGTTGCCGCACAGCTTGGTGAGGGGACCGGCTGCCCCAAGGCAATGTACTGACAGTGTGTGGGTCAGAAAGATGACTGTGGAGAGTTTGCTCTTTCCCCTGAAAATCTCCAGGACAAACAGGTCTCCTAGCACAATGTAAACACCTTGTAGCTTCGGGGAGGAAGACCTGACCTCAAGGAAGATTTTGGCATCAAAGCTGGGATCTAATGAAAATCTCCAATTTATCTCCGACCAGTTAGCAAACTGGGTGCCATATTAACCTGGAAGCTGCTTCTCCTACCTGAGGTTTCCAGGGTCCAAATTTCAGCAAGATCCCCTCTTTATCTCCTACAGTAAGCCCAAACTGAGGACATGAGGGTGACTGACTTCTTCATTCAATAAAGGCAAGAGTCATCAAAAATTATGCAGAGAGGCTGCAAAGTTACAAAACTCCTTCAGACACGAGACAGAAATTGAAATGCCTCCCTGGTGGCGCAGTGGGTTGAGCGCCCCACTGTGAAGCACCTGTGCAGCACAGCACCATGAGCTCGAACCCTGGCCAGGGAGGGGACACACAAGGCATAGCAGACCTCTCCTGTCTCGCTGGCTGCTCCCCTCAGCAGTGTATCTCAGTGGATCTGCTTGTTCTGCTCCCCCACTCTGTCGCTGGTGAATCCTCTCACCTCCCGTGGCTCTGGTCTGTACCCTACATCTTGTATGCATAAATAAATAAATCTTTAAAAATAAATAAATAAATCAACTTCTTAATATCACCAAATGACAGTTTTGTCAAAAGTAAATACTACACTTGGGGCCAAAAAGGAATAAGTAAGGAAGAACGTGCTTTAATTTCCTAAAATAATACCAATTTGTACATATATAGCACTTTATAGTTTTATGTTCACACCAAATTACAATCTGTCTGTCTGTCTGTCTCTCTCAACTAATTGGGGGTAGGAGGAGACATTCTTGTCAGCTGTGATTAGATGTTTGAACTACAAGATCTTACAGACTGGGGGTAGGATAGGTATAGGTAGACAGCAAGAAATAAGAGTTGTCACACAAAGTCAAGAAGGGTTTGACACAAGAAAAAGGAGTGCAGCCTCAGTTTCTGCCTACCCAGATTCTTGTTCACCTTGTTCTTGGCTACACTTCATTTTCTCCTGTTTCAAAGCATTTTGATATTTTCACAATGCCACCAGCCTTTATTCTATTCTCATCATTTAACTTCATCTTGGAGCAATTAATGACCCCATTTTATAGTTTAAAAAGCAGCCCTGGGGAAGTTATTTTACCAAGCTTTAATGAGTCCATCATATGAGCACATCAGCTTATGGCCATTCTCTGTGGTATCACGTGTGGATGCTGAAGTTCTGAACTAAAAATCTTAAGTCTTGGTTCTAACCTTAACTAGTCTTACCTGAGTATGATGATAGCCAAATTATTTGACTAGTTTCACGATAGTTAGGTTTTACTTCTGGATGAAGTAATACAGTGCACCTTATGTATTCCAATGATTTCAACTAAAACTTTGCACAAAATGTGTAAAGTAGCAATCTCAGTATTGAAACAAGAAGCGGTCAAATACACAATTACATTACTAGTTGAATAATGCACTGCCTTTCTATCAGTAATCAACTGAACAAACACATAACCAACCAACTAATCAATCACTCAATAAGAAATTATCGACAAACTAAGCTATGTCATCAACTGAATCTAGTTATGTTTACAAAACAGTCCAATCAAAAGATTACATGTTCTCATCAAGTACAGAGAAAACGTTCACAAAGGTAGCACTAGGTCATAAAACAAACCTCAACAATTCAAGGAACAGAACTCTGACCATAAAGAATTGGAATTAAAAAGAAACCATTAGCAAAAACATGACAAGAAAACCACCATATACTTGAAAATTAAACAACAAACTACCAAATAATCCATTGGTCAAAGAGGAAGATGAAAAAAAAAAGTTTAAAATATTTTTGGAACTTAAAAAAAATAATGTTTAAAATCATGTTTACAGAGAACGTTTTTTATATTGATATTTATATACAACATGTATTCTGAAAGTACAATATATCAAAATGTATGGGATGTAGACAAAACTGGATTCAGATGAGATTTCTACCCAAAATCTTTACACTTCAAAAAAGACATGTCATTTCCTAATTCTAAACTTTACAATTCTATACTTCGTTAGTCAAAAATCACTTTGAAATATAATTTAAGAAAACAATGGCAGATACATACAAATTCTATGAGAGAAAACTGATTCTATATTGACCAAAACTTACTAGAAATGCATACAGTAGGGGGAAAAAAATCAAAAACACACAGGACTCACCACTTTAAACACATCTTGAATGAATCATTACCTCTAAAGGAATGAATAAAGACATCATTAGGGCAAAAAGTCCTCAAAGTTCTATTAACAAGCTTTAGAAATGAATATAGAGTAAGATTACAAAGTCTAAAAATCCAAGATACAGAAAACTTGAGTCTTTATGTCATTATGATCATAAGAAACACTGTCTAGAATGTGGGGTGAAATACAGAAGGAAACTTATTTTGCCTATCATCACACCATTTCAGAGATAATTCACACCATAAAAGAGACAATTACTAATATCTTCATATATTTAGGGGCAATTATCTTTTAATCCAAAAGATAATTTTGGTATGAAATCTTCTCAAGCATGTATGACATCTAAAGAGCAAAAAGTAATACTAAGGACAGTCTAACATATTTCACGGAGGATAAAACCCTCTCCCTATCTGTAGTCAGGCACTAAGCAGGGTTCCATACCTGTTCAATCATCCTGATTTTAAGAGCCCACTCCAATATTGCTCCATTTAGCCAGCACCATTTCACCTAACACATAAACATGCATCTTCATACATATAAAGGTTGAAAACTTGCATATTAAAATATTGTAAATCAGATTCAAAGTAGCATGCATAGGAAGTACCTAGAACCTCTTAGAAGGGAACACCAAATATGACTAGAGTGAAATGTCTTCCTCTTAGTTCAGATGGTCTTTTAAATCTTTTCATCTCATATCATAAGATAATCACACACGCATTTCGACAAATAAGGTTTTCAAATAAAGTAAATGCTTCAAGAGAACCAAAGCCTACACATGCTCACATTTTTCCTTTATATTTAAATTCTCCCAGATATGCTAGGCAGTTGACAGAAAAGTTTATACTAAACAAATCCATAAAATCACATGCAAGCAGTTACAGAACTTTGGCTAGTCATATAGGTAAAAATATATTTCAGGAAACTCCAACTGTTCGTATGAAGATGGAAATTACTGCATTCTGTATATCAAGACTCAGTTCCTACAGCTGCACATCACAGTCAAATGAAACATCTATGACATCTAAGTACCACAAGAGTCTAGCTAATAAGGCAAGATATTCTAAAAAGCTTTATTGTTCTGCTCACTTGCAGCAGCTATATCTGATATGGGTCGACCTTATTTAGTCCAGAGTATTTAACTAGAACAGCCACATTAAAACGGCACAAATCACATTTGCTGATTTACAAAGGTGCACAATAATAAAGTTAAGAGCTTAGAATTTCAGGGCAGGGAGCCCTCAGTTCAAATATCAGCTATACAACTAGATGTACTTTTGAGCAAGTAACAAATCAGTAAGAGTTGCGGTGGGGGAGGGAGGTAAAATAATAATGTATGTCTCTAGGCATACAGCAAGCAGTATAGTTGTACTGATAATCCTTATTTTTATTGTTTAAAAAGAGGAAAAATTAAGGAAAAAACAGACGTGTATGCTTACACACATATCCAGAATGAAGTCTGAAATATTACACATCAAATAAATTTAGTAGAATTACAGGTGATAAAGTGATTATGTAACTTTCATAAACAAATATTAAGCCATACTAATTTTGAAAATAAGAAAATGTGGTCACAAAATAATGCATTAACAGGCTCTTCAAAGGCTAGGAAGCTCTGGCTATGATAAAGTGATTCCAAAAAGATACTGCAAAACTAAGAAGAGATTAACATCTAAATTAAGAGCTTCCTTTCACTACAATAAGTTATGTCTTTGAAAATGAACATTAACAGCATCCTATTCGTGCATTCCATATCAAATGATTATCCAAATTGAATTAAAATTTTATACCTGATATAATAACGTAAATAAACCCCTCCAATATAGGCTTTGTCTAATACAAAAAATATTGCCGTTATTGCATTTCTCTTTGGGACCCTACAACCACTGTATCAAATATTTTGGGTCAAGAACAAAGATAAAATTCATCCTTAACACAAGCCTCACCAGTTCCTAAGCTGTACCAGTTTTCTTCTGCCTAGAACTGCAATTTTAGGTATAAAAATACAAACTATAGCACCTAGTATATATGAACTGCTGTATCATTCTGGACATCCAATGAGGAAGGTGATGCTAAATTCATCTACTCATGTTAGCTGGTTGGTTACCCAACAGTCAAAACTAAGAAAAATACAGAGAGAGTCAGATATACAAACACCTCTCTCTCTCAGCCACAAGTAAAAAGAAAAAGGTAAAAATTAAGTTTCAGAATTTATTTAACTCAATATATCCAAAACATTATCTATGAGATATTTACTTACTATTTTGCACCCTTTTTTTGTACACAGAGTCTTTGAAAGCTGGTGTGTACTTTATACTTCATTGCACATCTGTTAGGACTAGTTACATTTCAAGTACTCTGGCCCAGAGCTGTATCTGCTCAACTGAGCCTGAGGCATGTACCTATTCTCACCAATTAAAGTCCTGTCTCCAGTAAATCAGCAGATGACCATGAACTCTCAACAACACAGCTTAAGTTAAAATCAAATGGAATTCATTTCATGAAGATCTTCTATATTCCAGACACTGTGTTTAAGTTCATGCTTTCACATTTCAGGGTTTGGAAAAGTGGTGTGTGAGTTTGTTTCTCGTGGGATCACTGAGTTAAAAATGAATGTGATAACACAGGCAAATAAGCATAGCCACCAAAATTTTATCGATACTACTGGAAAATCAATTTGAAACACATGCCCTAACAAGGGACAAAGAAACATGAAGAATAAACATATTCCTTAGTAGAAACAGATTTTTCATTGACGCTGAAATGGTTTCATAGAACATTATAACACACTACCACACTCCACAGTCAGCTACATAGCAAAAGGAAAAATTTTAATTCAATAACCAAATAATTTGAACCCTAGTTGTTATATGAGTATTTTGTTTATATGCAGAGAACTCTGAGAAGGCTAAAACTATTTTAAAATAAAAACCACACAGAATGGGACAAGATGTAGGTGGGGAGAATACATAGCTCTAAATGCTAATAGAATTGGTGGTTCAGTACTTTAATGCACATGTATGACTTTCAATTATGAAAAAATAAACAGAATGGCGTTAACTTTTTTCAAGTTCAGTTACATATCATTTCAACCCAATCACTTTTAAGCCTTCTAAGATTATGAAATCCATCTCAGCTGTTCTTTTGCCTCAACCTTCACGGGCAGAGCAACCTTAGGCTGATAAAGACAAATCCCACTTAGCCACAATGACCGCATTTCAAGTAAACATGGAAATCATTTGTGGGACTACAAAGATCCACTTCTACTTCTACTGTCATGCATCTGAGATACTGCCATGATGTTAAGTAAGCAGGGGTCAAAACATTACTTTTAACATCAGTATCTCTTAGCGCTTCCTACAGTAAGTTAGCAATAGAGCCAAGACTACCCTCTACTCTTCAAACCACAATGCAATCAAGAACATTAAGGCTGTTGGGATGCCAGCTAGCCCTTGGAGCCTTTAAAAGGGTGCATGGCTCTCACCTGATGAATTAGACATAACTCTTATCTAAGATATCACTTTTACTTATTTCTTATTTCAGAGTACTGGGTTTGAAGTTTTCTACGAAAGTCAGCCATATGCTGAAAGATCTCTAGGAAGTAAATGCCCAGAGTCCTCCTCTATGACCCTCTAGAATGTAAGCTCCACAAAGGCAAGAACCTTTGTTTCTTGTTTGTTTTCCACTAATACAAACTCTAGCACCACGAAAAGCCAAAATTTTACATTTTATTCTTTCTCCCAAATAAACCATGAATTACTTAAGAAGTCTCTCTTTGTATTATCTGAAAGAACATTTTTTTAATATTTAAAGCGTCTAAAAGCTTAAAACCTAGTTCCAGAAATTACATGGATAAAAGAAATACAATTATACAACAATTCAATGAAGTAAAACAATTAGGTATAAAACTTAAGCAGCAAAGTATTAATGAAATGATCTTCAAGAGAGATGGGAGAGAATACATGTTTTGAAGGAAGAGCAGGATAAACATGTGGAAAGGGAATTTCAAAAATATAATGAACAATGGACTACTGGAGGAATGTACTCAAACAGTCTGAACAGGCAGAACAGATTATAAAACTGGACAAAATGAATAGTCCATATAAAGCATAGGTACTGGGGGGAAAAAAATGTCAAAAAACCATTACAGCAGTACCTCCACCTTAACTGCATATTGTAATCATTTGGGGAACTTTTAAAAATACTGGTGTCTGGATCTCAACCAGTAATTCTGACTTAAGTACAACCTTACATCCAGATTTTTTAAGTAGCTCCAGGGATTTTAATGTGCATACAAAGTTAAGAATCAGAGAAAAACCAATGAAACTTGCTAACTGTCAACACAGGTTGAAGAACAAAGACTCAAGAGATTATAGATGGATCTTAAAACTATGCATTTATAAAAAACAATGACAAACTAAGGAAATGCATGAAATGAACTGCAAAATAGGTGAGCCCTTCTGGATTTTTCTACTTGAAATACAATGTTCTACTAAGGCAGGAATCAGTTTTATATTAATCCAGATTGTCTCAATTCTCCAAATTACCACAATTACTTATCTAATATTTTTCCACAGAAATAAAACCAAACCACCTTTTAAAAATCAAGGAAAAGCTCAACTTAAAGAATAGAAAATAAATCTTCTATACAATCCTTTCAGGTTTCCCAGCTAGAAATAACGTTACCCATCATGCAACCCTCATGGCATTTTGGTGGTATCTATGATCGCACTCCAGTTAATGCCCTGTAGAGACCCTGTCTATTTCAGAACTGAAAACAACAGTGCTTCATTCCTCCTCATACACAGTACCAGCACACTAATTCTGCATGTGACGTATACTCAATACAAACTGAATGACAAGCAAACATTGCCAGTTAAGTTCTGACTGTCACCAAAGATTCTAAATGTTTTTGAATACTTCACAAATAAGCAAAAATGTAACCCCAGTTGCTTCTGCTTCTTAGAGACCCTATTATCACTCTAAGCTTCTAAGTGTGCTTCACTGTCCTCACAATTTATTCTTAATCACTTTCTGACAGAACCTAGTTAGCTGTTAAATTAGTCAATACAAGGAACTAAATATTTTTATCTTTAGGAGAACTATACACAGATTCCATCTTCTAAAATATGCCTGAATCTCAAAATAATTTCAAAACCCCAAAACAGTCCTCATATTTCAGCCAAACATCAATCATTATTCTAGTTTTCACTTGCATAATAGATTATATAAGAGTTCTATTATAGTCTCACTAGTATGAATGTGTGTTTCCAAACTTTAGTTACATCCATAACACAAACAGAAAAAAATTATTTCTGTGACACTATGAAGAGAAACCAGAAAGTTATTCATGACCAGAAAGCTGCTAGCCCAAGATCTGGCCAACCCTAACACTTAATAGATATCTTGTAGACCGGTGCCAAGAAGTTCCAATGTGGAACAATGAGAACAGATTTATCACCTAGTCTTCCCCACCAAAGTGTATCTTTAAAGTGGTTTCTTAATCCTAACTGCACTGAACAGTTCTGCACACTTTAGCACTATATATAAAAGTAAATAACTGATGCACATGCATGCCACAAGGCCCTGTTTAAGACTGCAGCATCATAAACTAGTCTACAAAATTATCCTTTATTTTCTAATTTTTAAGCTTAGAGATGGACTTTCAAATGTGTCCCACATTTTCATCGTGACTTATCAACTACCTTTTCCATTTGATTTAGCTAAGCCTCTAATTTTTCTGAGGTAGACTGCTTGTAATCAAAACATGGCAGTGGTTTAAAAAAATTCAATATGCTTCACTAATTTCACAATATGGTAGATATAAGATAAACACAGGGAGGCATTCATTTCACCATAGAAACTCAATCATGACTTAGCATTATACATTCACTTAGCCAGAATGAACAAACAAGATGTATGGCAAATGAACAAAAGAGATAGTACCAAAATGTTTCTCTGAAAAGTATTACGTGGGCAAAAATCACTAGCAAGAACAATTACTTATATTTTTTTCTCATCCCGTTAAAACGATTTATAAAATTCTTACTTAAATTATTCACTTTTGGGGTCTCCTTGGTGGTGCAGTAGATTAAGCAACGCACTATGAAGCAAAGCGCAGCCACTGCAGCACGAGTTCAATCCCTGCTGCCGGCCAGAGAGGTAACCCACATGGTATAGCAGACCTCTCCTGCCTCACCCACTGCTGCCCTCAGCAGTGTACTTCCACCGATCTGCCTGTTCTGCTCCCCACTCTGTCTGTGGTGAATCCTCTCACCCCCCACACCTCTGGCCTGTACCCCAGTACTTGTATGCATAAATAAATCTTTAAAAAAAAAAATTATTCACTTTTGGGCCTCCCTGGTGGCGCAGCGTGTTGAGCACCGCACTGTAAAGCATCCACGGCACAGCAGCGTGAGTTCGATCCCCAGCCAGGGAGGGGACCCACATGCCAAAGCAGACCTGTCCTGCCTCGCCCACTGCTCCCCTCCGCAGTGTATTTCAGTCCATCTGCCTGTTCTGTTCCCCACTCTGTCTGATGGATTCTCTCACCCCCTGCAACTCTGGCCTGTACCCCAGTGCTTGTATGCATAAATAATCTTTAAAAAAATAAAAAATAAAATAAAATAAAATACAGGAGCCCAAGTTACCATTAAGTAACTTGAACAAAAGAGGAAGTATTAGGGAAGGAAAAAAAGACAACATTGACAATAGAGAAAAATATCAACAAATGCAGTATTTTCTATGGGGGGGTAGGGAGGGTCAGCTGTTAAATTTCACAATACAATCTTAAAAATTAAAAAAACACCAGTTTGCCTAATGCAAGTCAATACTTGGTAAACATCTACTCTTACAACATTATCTGTGAGTCATCAAAAAATGCCATAACTATAATATTAATAAAACAAATTTTCAGCACTCCCCTTAACCCCAAATTAGATGGCCTCCAAGATATGATAAATGAATTTTAGAGGCATAGTAGGCATATCCTTCGGAGACTGCACACTGGGATTTTAGAGATGACATGTCACAATGTCTGCAACTTATCTGCAAATACTTCATAGGAAAAAAAAAAGGTACATGTGTATATATACACATACATGCATACATTTATACACACAAACATGCAGACTTACACTTGCTTACTGGTAATCTAGATAAAGCGGAGATGGATACTCATGGTTTTTGTACATTTTAAATTTTTCAAAATGAAAAGTTGGGGAGTAAAGGGACAAAAAGCAAGTCATTTACCCATTTCTTAAAACATCTGTCCCATCCAAGTTAAGGAGGCAAGAACATATTTGACATTTACAGTTAAAACACCACAGATCCACCATCTGTTAACGAGAAAACTCTTATTTCAAAGAAAAGTCCTGATACTTACATTGCCCATGTACTCTGAAAGCAGGTCCTGCAAGGCCTGGCGAACAGCGTTACACTCTGCCACAATTCTCTCACGCCGGTCATCACGAGTGCAGGATGAGTCGGCCATCAGGGCAGCCCCACTAATGATACTTTCCAGGCGCTCTTCCAGAGAAGGCCTAAAGCGCTCCTCACTGAAACTCACATGGTCCACAATTATTTGTTTCTGCAGAGAAAGTGTTAATGCAACGTTACTGAATGCTAATCTCTGTTCCCTCAATGATTCAAAATAGTTAAGCAAGTGTTGGTTAGGAATATCAAGACAAACATTCCAATACCTAAAGATTCTTAGCAGCTAAGAGGCCATCCCATACAAGTTGGTCTATGGAAAATAACGTCTCAAAGATGACACTATCCACCTGAACAGGCCCTGGATAAGGTGTATGTCAACATAAAAATCATTTGTACTACTTCAGTATTAATCTGAAGATTCCAAGGTCAACCTATATAGCATTAATAAGTTACCAAGTGAGAATTAAAAAAAATAAAAAAAGCTTGCTTTTTATTTTCTATACATAGAGTATAAACTGCTATATGACATTAACAGAACTATCTCCCACACAAAGAAAATAAATAAACATTGACTTCCGTCCTCAAAGTTTCAGAAAGGACTGTTTAATCATTTCAATCTATTTTCCTTATACATTTCATTATCTCATAAACAATTCTGTCTCAAATTTATCTTGTTATGGCTGAAATAGACTTTCTTTGCTGAAATACCTCCAATTATTCTGTGGAAGAATGATAGCAATCGATCCCAACAAAGCCACTGTGTAAGGTATAATTTCCCCCAAAAGAGTAAATTCTTCCTCTGTCTCCCATACTCCCCTGCCCACATCCTTTTCACTCTCCTGACCCTACTTAAATCCAGTTTTAAACCAGTGATGAGTAAGGTCAGTAAGAATGAAGTTGGAGGAACAAGGTCAAGTATCAACACCCTTATGACAATAGTCAGAAGTTGGCCTCCCTCCAACTTCTCTACTTGATATAATTTATCCTCACACTGCTAGATGTCTATGCAAATATTTTTCCTTCAAATTTTCTTTATAGGGAGCATATTCTTACTGATTTCAACTGACAAGTGTTTTTTTTTTTAAATAGCTGCCCTTTCCAGTAAGTTTATACTTATTCATTCCCTTCCAAATAACCCTCATTTCAAAACTGAACATGCAATAAAACCATGCATGATCAGTATTAACCTACATTTTAAATAATTTTTACTAGATTAAGGTATAACAGTATTTCGCTAGTCAAAATTGAATATGCAATGTCTTTTGACCAACAAAAATGAGGAATGAATAGTCAGAGAACTTTATTAGAGTTCACAGAATTATAAAGAGATTGGGATCATTCTGTCTAACTGCTCAAATAACGAATAAAATTTAACATGGTATCCCTAAGAGGTTAAGTGGCCTCTGACAGATATTAGTCAACTTAGGGCAAAATGGAACCCCTAATGCTTTAAAAGAGTCTAATATTTAATACTGTCATATTTGAGGAGGTTTGGGGGAACAAATGTGCTAGTAAATTGTAAGACCTAGCAGAACAGTTTGCTATAAAATCATTTAATATTTAAGGCTCCAGAATAAAAATTTAGCTCTAATACTGTAATCTATAGGCTTAGTAGTACCCATTATGATTTATAAAACATCTTAACTCAGCCATCCATATTAGCAAGGATCAGTTACCCAAGCCCAAAGTAAAGAAGTGTGCCAAATGAAAAAAAAAGGTTAAATACAAAATATACTTCATTATATTGATTTTCTACCTCAAAATATCCCTACTTATGAAAGGATGGCCGCCTAACAGGCAATTTTCCCTGTGTTAATTTAAAAAAAAATTTCTTAAAACTCTTTGGTTTCAAGTTTTTTTAAAAAATCTTAAACTGCTGCCATCTACTGGAAGCCATGAGGCATACTGGGTAGGAATTTAAAAACACAAAACCCACCCAAAAATTTAAGACTAGAATGACACATAAACCCAAGTATGTGCAGAATGTATACACTAGATAGATCTGGAAGCCTCTATAAAAGGTAATTCTATATTAAAAAAACAAGTAATTATATGGTGTTATGCTGAAAAGGTATTTTAATCCCCAATTTGCTTGTGCTTAACCAAATTTTGTCATGTCATAGGTATAGAAATATATACAGTCGGCATACTGTATACATATAATCGGCAAGAAGTATATAAAGGTAGACAAGATTACCATGACAGCACTTCTGTTACGGTCATTTGTAGCACTGTCTATATCTCTCAGTAGACTATGAGTCTCTGAAAGACAAAAGTCCACGTGCACTCTGCCTCCTATCTCCCATAATTTCTTATCTGTCAAAGGGTTAAAATCTCACTGAAATGAACCAAACTCAGATCCTTAACAAAGACTGACCTCACATGAAACACAAGTTTCATTAAATAATTTAGAATTTTAACAAAGGAAGGAGGGAAAATGGAGGGAAGGGGAAAGAAAGGGAGGAGAAAGGAAGTTGAGGGAGGGAAGAATGATCAAGTGGACTAATGAGTTACGAAATTTCTTTTAATTTAAATTGCAAGTCTAGGTAGAAACTAAACTTTTCATCAGAAAATTTCATCACTTTTCTCTAGAAACATGAGTTTCCTAGTATAACTTACGTCAAAGTTATTGAGTGCATTTGCCAGTTCTCCTGCTCCTCCTCCCTGGTGCTGGGAGGCATCATCTGATGCAGTGGCCTGAGCTGCATTGGAAATGCCTGTGACAGCCTGCTGCAGCTGTTTGTAGATCAGGTCTCTGTTGGCTTTATAGGCAGCGACATCAGGATGCTGTAGGCAAGCCTGGGATGCAGTATAGAGGATCGGAACATTTTTCTGTAAGATTCCTCTGGCTGCTGCCATCTGATCACGATGGCCTACATCCTTCAGTTCCTACAAGAGTGAAATAAGAAATTGGAAGTCTCATTTTTTACTGTATTATTGTTTTATTGAGGTAACATTGGTTTACAATACTATATATGTCAGAGGTATAGATTCACGTCTTTAATGTATGTTACCACACCACACCTACACCAAAACATCCATAATCCCACACATGGACCACCGGGCTCCCTCCCATCTTTGCTCCCAACCACCATCTTTCCCCTCTGGTAAACTCAATTCTACAATCAGATCTCTAGGGTGTTTTATGTTCACTTTTTCTGTTCCTTTGTGTAGTACATCTGAGTGAAATCATGGAAGAGACTTGATCTGGAATTCCATTCATATTAAAAAAATTGGCATTAAAAAGCTAGAATTTCTACTAATATACAAAATATTTTCATTAATAGTCTGACATAAAAGTTCATCAGAAAGGAGGCTTAGTAAGAGTTCAAACTTTTCCAAAACACAGAGACATGGATTTGAACCTCCACTTCTATTTTTCCCTAGCTATTATGATACTGTATAAACTATTCTATGCTCAGTTTCACCTCCTGTAAAACAGGAGCAATAATACTACCTCTCATAATTGCTTTGAGGATTAGATGGTATAGTACACATTAAAAAAAAAAAAAAAAGACAGCACTAAACCAAAAAGCAAAAGATAAAACTGGTTAGCATCCTGATTATATCTATTCCAACTAAAACAGAAGCACATTTAAACAAAGTAAGATTCATTTGGAGGATTTCTTTTTTATTGTTATAAATGCATTTGATTTGCTAAATCTGGGATGGGATACATCCCATCCCACCTGTAAACAAAACTGCAAAGTTGAGGGTGTGGTAGGTTATGCTCACAAGTTCACAATTCTTCCCCTATACTTCCTCTCCCCCAACCCATGGAACACCTTAGGACATGAATTACAAGGCATAAAGCATGCTTGTCTATTCCATGATTTTTGTTATCTCATGTACATGCTGTATTAAGTAAAACCGCCCTTTTCAAATTCCTCTACCCCATAATTACAATCCACAGTTAAAAGGATTGGAGGTTCCTGACATCATTTTCACCACTGGCATCTACTTGGTAGACTAGGTAGATACGCTAAATGACAAAAAAGTGATACTAACAATAAGTAAAATGAGAAGGGGATACTTCTGGTATTCCATTCTTACTAAAATTATTCTGAGAGGGGAAAATACTAAGTCTTTAGGAAATATGATCACTATTAAGAAATTGAAGAAATAACCCTAAATGATCACCAGCAGATCTGTTTTAACTGTATTTTACATGTGATCATAGAATTTCAATGTTAATGTCATCAACTGAATCCTAGGCTACAGATTTAAAAAGTTTTTAAGTATTACTTGTGCAAACAGTAAGAGAAAACTGGCTTTAAAAAGCCAAAATCAATTATTCAATTTAAAATCTGACTTATCTATTTAATGGCACGTCTTCTAAATGAGATCCTAATTAAGCATTAGAGACACTAAACTCCTTTTTCTGAAACTTAAATTCACTCTATATTTTAGGTTTCCATCTTTATTCAAACCTTGCATAACATGACAGCTTACTTTTCCTCCTAGAATTCTTTTTTCATTTGGAATCTGAATTCCTAAGTAACAGCTCACAGCACTCCAAATGCCCTGTAGGCTAAATATGCACTAAAGGGACCCTGTAGATTTAGAGATTCAGTGATCATTTCAAGACTCTCCTTATGACAGGGGGTTGAGACTAACTATGCTTCAACAGTTGGTGCACAAGTTCTGCTTGACGTTTTCTAAATGTCTTGCCCTCACCACAATCTCGGGGATTCTAAGTCTTCTAAGGAGGCATTTGCCTTTAAGTATTTATATTGTCTTCTGTTTTAAAAAATGCTTTGCACTCAGTTTTGACATGCTTCCCTAGTATCTATAAACCAGATCAGCAAGGAAACTCTCAGAAAGGATACCAAAGACATGGTCGTCACTTAAAGTTAATATGTGCCAGAATTACTATTCAACACCTGGCTTTCCTAGTCATTGCCCAATCTGATATGAAAAATTTCTACCTTTCCAAAACCCTTATTAGGTTAAATACTAATTAACAGAACACCATGAATTTAGAAAATTGATGATAATCTCAAGACTCAAGCTATCTCAAGGGGCTTGGGCTAACCACTATGTTTAAATGGCTGGTGCGCATGTTCTGCGTGGCATTTTCTAAATGTCTTGCCCTCACTACAATGTATCACTAAGATTTCTATCTATCATATATAGCAGATATATTTTAATCTATGATGAAAATGACAGCTAAATAGCATGTGTCCTGACAGCTAAAGTGTTCTACTTTTACTGTTTAGAACTGCTTTTGCCTTTGGTACAAATAACCTAGATTTTGTTAAGAGATGGACATTATCATAAGGCAGCACTATTTACTACAAGAACAATGATCAATCATAAGTATCTTTCTAAGATAAATAATACTGAAAGTAATCCAAATACTGGACAAAAATGTACTACTAAGTAACATAATAGGTTGTCTATGAAATTAGCATCCCTAGCTCTACTTAGCATTCAGAATTCCCCCAACTTGACCAATCCAGGTATGTTTCAAGCTGACTCTGAACAATGAAACTTAAAAATGAAATGACTGCTTCGGAATGACATCACATGCAGTGACCAAGAAGTGTAAGTTCGCTTCTATGCAATCAAGAACACTCTTTTTAACCAAGAACTAGAAATACAAATGGAAGTTTCTCTCCTTTCCCTGTTGACATTATAAAATTGAAGGCACAGATAACATTGATTCAATGTCTTATCTTGCATTCAAATAAAAACTGCCAGTACTACCCATTACCAATGTGTCTGTTCAGGTTTTCAGAAAAATAATCATATAAATAGGAGTTTACAGAGTAGGTAAGAATCACTACATTTTTACCAAGTATCTTTAAAGCTCTGTACACCTACATGAATGGAATGTAAACATCAAAGTATTTTATCTCTAGCATAGTGGGGAGCCTGGATTGACAATGTGTGGCAAATGTGGCCTTCCTCACAGTAACCAAAGTTGATACCAGTCCATCCTTAATTTCTGTCATCTATTTTATACTTAGAGTTAAAGAAGAGCCCACAGCCTAATTGAAGACTCAACACTTATCATTAGCAAAAGTTCTAGCCCAAGGAAGTAATAGGAACACTCTTAGACCCCTTTTTTCCAGGACAGATATACAGTACAGCAAGGTAACTTATTCACTCATTCATTAAATACCTATTTCTTAAACATTACTATATCTACTAGGTGTTCTAGGTATTGGGATTATACTAGCAATTAAGACAAAATTCCTCAAGAATTTTGAGGAATTCTGGCTTCAAGAATCTGACAACCTGAGTTCAAAACCTGGCTCTACCACTATGATAAATGATTTTGCCATTTCTAAACCTATCTGTCTTACAGTTTCTTTATAAAAACTGATAAATGATCAGTTATCTAAGCTATCCTACTTTATGAGTTTTCTTTTTTTTTTTTTTTGGGTGCTAGATCTGGAAACTATATTCTCTGTCTTGTCTGGATTGCACACTAATTGTATTTTTTTATTATTATTAGTTATATTTGACATCATCTGTAGTCCCCAGGGAGCACCCACCACCATTTCACCTGTGCACCATCACCTCAGTCCCTTGTGCACCCTCTGGCCTCTTCCCCGTCTTTGCCCTCCCCTCTTCCCCACCCCTCCATGGTCCCTTTGGTTTATCCCGGCTTTTTGGTCTTATTAAGTTTTTGTTGTTGTTGTTGTTGTTTACTTTTGGTTATAATTGCCCAATTCCTTGAGC
>JAGFMF010012151.1:4333247-4378485 GCA_019455555.1 Galemys pyrenaicus | reverse complement strand
ATTTCTAGTAGACTGAGGACCCTCCATACGGCCTTCCATAATGGTTGGATTAGCTTGCATTCCCACCAGCAGTGTACCAGGGTTCCTTTTTCTCCACATATGATGAGTTTTCTTAACAAAGGTTTTATAATAATGTTTAGTAAATATTAAATACCTTTTTAGAATTATTCATTATTCTTTATAACAGCACCCTCATGATCACCACACCAAAGTACAAACAAGTACCTTCCAGAGAAAGTCAATGACTTAATCAAGTTTAGCATTTCCTCAAATAGGTAGAAGGTGTTTAAATGATATAAGGGAGACTAAGTGAGTCAGTATACCCATCACACTTAAATACCATACTTAGGGAAATACTCACTTTTCTGGTCTAAGGCTACTGCAAAGATAAGAGGTGCATCAAAGAAGTAACTTATACAATGATTAAGAACGGAAGAAAAAGGCAAAGGTGGAAAACAGCCAGGCTAGGAGTGAAGGGAAAGGAATGAAGGGAGGATTTGAATAAATATATAGCAATAGAGGGATTCTACCAGAAAACACATCATGTGCAAAAAGACCAGTTATTGAAGGGGGTCAATGGGATCAATGGAGAATATCCAAAAACTAGTATGAAGTTTCCATTAGATTGGGAACTAAGGACAAAAAAAAAAAAAGCACTAGTTTATACAAATATAAACCAAGGCCCAAGGCCTATGAAAGGTGACTTTATGAACTTAGTTAAACCAGATAGGAACCCACTCAATGGCAAGCCTATATAATGGACTCTATTTTAGGAAGCCATGGCTAAATGTTAAAGAATCAGGCCCAAGTAAAACTGTAAATGTCCATAATGTACAACAAACCCAACACAAACTTTAAAAATGGGAATATGTATCACTCAAGATAACAGTAAAAAACAAAAACTTAAAATGGGCACTTCAAAGATGATTTAAGGACAAAGTTACAAAGGTATCAAGAAAGTACAAGGAAAACACAAGTCTATTAGGGCACTGGACCTGAGAAGACAAGGAGAGGCAGCAGTTACCAGAACACAGAGAGCAAGATATGTGGAAAATGCCACCCAAAAGGAATTATGACTTTTATCTATGCAGGACAACCACCAGAGAAGAAGCCCAGGGAATAAAACCCTAGTTTCATTCTCCCATTTCCTCTGATTTCCTACTGGTGCTCCCATTGGCCAAACTCAACCAGGAGCGAGAGGGCAAAGCAGCTCTTAGATGTACCCCAGACAAGGCAGACTCCTGGAGGTAGAGAACAGGTAAAAAAGGGTTGAAAACATATATGGAGAGTTAAACAGAAGATCATCCAGCATATTAACTAATAACTTCAAGATTTTTATGATAATTTATTTCAAAATTTTTTTAGTAATACATCAGGGATTATGAAAAGAGCTCTTCATTGATTCAAACTCGAACAGCATTACTTTCCACTAAATTTCTCTAGAAGCATACAAACAAAATTCTGTACCATTATTATGCTTTCCCTCAAGAACATCATCAATTTACTCATTCCACCATTTCACAAAGATATGACAGTAAGCGTGAGACCATTCTAAATGTTCTCACTTATCTCAAGTAATAGCTAAGTCTTTATAAACCAAAATCAGGCTAGGTGTCAAGACAGCAGGACTATTTACCAAACTTTATTTTTTAGATGTAAATAACATCTAGTTCACTATCCAAATGAGACTTTGCACCAAGAAGTAAAATTGGGAATATAATTTGGCCAGCTTGCCATACTCACAGAATTACCATACTATTAAACAAGTTCACCATAGGCTCAATCACGCCCAGTTTAAAAAAAAAAAAAATGAACTATTTGTGATTTATGTGACAGACACACAAACCAACATAAGAATAAGTAATAAAAGCACACCAAACCTACCTTAAACTATTCAGACAGTATACCAAATCTAACTACATTATCATGTATAATAAGAAGTACTAGAAGTGTGAAATCAGGATCATCTGTGCAGTTTCAGTCTGATCATATTTTATAGCTTGAAACATGAGCAATAACTACTATTCACCAACTGCCCACTGAGTAGGCAATTGAGGGTATACTTAGTGTCTAGCATGACATTAAATACTTTACATACATTATTTAATTTAATCCTCTCAACCCTGTAGGGTGATTTTAATACTAATGTAAATATAATCAAATGAAAATTACTAAGAACTCTCCAAAGCTGAGGCGATCATATATTAGACTTTTACACTGAGGCTACTGTGTATTAGACATTTCTGCATTGACCCCATTTTCCTCCTTTCAGAGCTCTTGTTGTTGTTGTCCATGTCCTCAGAAAACCACCCCCGCCCCAGAGCAAAAAGGTAGATCTTCATTACTGTGAGTCAGAGTAACTGTTTTGTTCTTATCGATGATTACTAATGAACGGATATGTTATACAATCCAGATTTAGAGCAAATCTGCTAGGAGTTTCCAGATCATGTGCTTTAAAAGAGAGACATATTCAAGAAACAGTCTTTTTTTCCCCCCTCTCTGGACATACTGCTGTATGTGAATGTCATGCTCAGGGATTCTACAGCTATCCAGTACCAGGCACAATGAAGAAAGCAGTGCTGAGAAATATCAAAAACCTTGAAGATACTGCAGTCTTTTAAATTTTACAACCCTAAGGTCACTTAACCTAACCTGGGACCCCTAATTAGTGAGAAAATAAATCACCCATTGTTCAAGCAGTTTTAGGGCTATGTTTTCTATAAACTGCAGCATAAAATATTCTGAAATCAATGTTGGCTAGCAATGAAAAGAATTCATCTTGAAATTTTGGACTTTTTTTTTTTAAATAAAAGTTAAAAGCACAAACTTGATCAGGATTATGGAAGTTCTAAGAAGCTGGGTGGCCACAGTTATATAAGCAGCTAATCTACAACAAAGGAACAAAGATTATACAATGAACATAAAAAAGCCTCTTCAACAAATGGTACTAGGAAAACTGGACAGCCACATGCACCCCCACACCTACATAATGAAACTAGACCATTGGCTCAAACCATACACAAAAATTGACTCAAGGGCCGCCCTGGTGGCACAGTGGGTTGAGCACCACATTTTGAAGCATCCACTGCACAGCAGCATGAGTTCGATCCCCAGCCAGGGAGGGTACCCACATGACACAGCACACCTCTCCTGCCTTGCCCGCTGCCTCAGCAGTGTGTTTTGGTCGATCTACCTGTTCTGCTCCCCACTCTGTCCCTGGTGAATCCTCTCACCTCCCGCACCTCTGGCCTGTACCCCAGAGCTCTTGTATGCATGGATAAATAAAGCTTTAAAAAAGAGTAATAACTCAAAATAGACTAGGACATAAGACCAAAAACCGTCAGATACACAGAAGAAAACAAGCAAAACACTATGTGGAACACTGGCTTCAGAATGGTTTGACTGCAATGGTAGTGAAAACAAAAGCAAAAATAAACAAATGGACTACATCAAACTAAAAAGCCTCTGCACAGCAAAAGAAACTATCATTAAAATGAAAAGACATTCTACAGAAAGGAAGAAAATAGCTGAACATCATACAGCTAACTATATATCCAATATCCAAGATTTACAAAGAACTCATACAACTCATCAAGAAGAAAACAACCCAGTCATAAAAGGGGCAATAGAGCTAAATGGACACTCCTCCAAAGAAGACAGACAACAGTTCCGGAAAAAATGTTCATGTAGAAAAAAAGGAACTCTCGTACATTTTTGGTGGGAATGTAGATGGGTCCGTTTCCTATAGAAAACAGTATGGAACTTTTTTCATAGTATTAACAATAGATATACCATATGATTCAGCAATCCCATGCCTGGTTATTCCCCCAAAGAATGCAAAAATACCAATTTAAAGGGATCTATGCATTCCTATGTACACTGCAGCACTATATATAATAGCCAAGTTATGGAAACAATTTAAGTTCCCAATGATAGATGAATGGATAAAGATGTGTATACAAATACACAATAGACTACTACTCAGTTATAAAAAAATGAAACCTTGATATCTGTGACAATATGAATGAAATTGGAGGGGACCATGCTAAGTAAAATAAGTCAAAAGTAAAAAGGCAAATAGTGGATGATTGCACTTACAAATGGAATGAAATGAAACAAAGCAACGGAAAAGACAAAAACAAACCAAAACAAATCCTTTGGACTCTGACTACAGAATTCAGGCTAACAGCAAAGGAGGGTAGGACATGGGCAGCAAAGCACAGAGGGACCATGTGGACTATGATGGAGGATTACTAGTGCTTTGGTGGTGGGTGTGGTAACACACATCTGAATAGGTATGAACATATACCCCCAAACAATATACACTGTTGTAAACTAATGTTAATTTAATTTTTAAACAACTATTACTGGGGTAGAGGAGGTTACAGCTTCTCTACACAACACATAAAGTTAATACTTCAGTCCAACAGCAAAAACCTCACAAAGGACTACCAATATCTGGAAAAGTAAGAACACTGATCCACATAATACACAACACAAGTAACAGTATGGCAGCTACAAGTAATGATTAATAAGTGATAAAAGATGGGAGAAAGATGCTTTCTGATACAGAAGTAATTTCAATATACTTTGACTGGTTTAAGGTTTTTAAAAATCTGGTTAAATTCTACAACCCACTCAAATTAATCCTCAAAAACACATAAGAAAGGCCTTATAACGTCTCCAGACACTACTGCAAATTGTCAAGTTACCTAAGTCGAATTTTCACAAGAATTAAATAGGAGCATAAGATGAATGCAATTTAATTGCTGCTTTTATTATTTTTTAAAGATTTTATTTATTTATGCATACAAGAGCTGGGGTACAGGCCAGAGGTGTGGGCAGTGAGAGGATTCACCAGAGACAGAGTGGGGAGCAGAACAGGCAGACCGACTGAAACACACTGCTGAGGAGAGCAGCGGGTGAGGCAGGAGAAGTCCGCTACGCCATGTGGGTCCTCTCCCTGGCTGGCGGCAGCAGGGATCGAACTTGTGCTGCAGTGGCTGCGGTTTGTTTCATAGTGCGTTGCTTAATCCACTGTGCCACCAGGGAGGCCCTTAATTCTTGCTTTTATAACAACACAATACCAAAAGGACAGTTCTTGAATATTTTAGTGGAATTATACTGGTAGAGGGAGGTATTAGAACTTTCAGAAGACTTAAGTAGAATGGATTTTCCCTCTATAATACTACTAAACAACTTTAACATGCCCAGATCATGCTTGTACCTGTTGTCTTTTGGCTGCCATAATGTTCAGCTTATCCACTTCTGGTTTCAGTGCTTTATACTGTATTCCTAAGTCTTGTTCAGTACCAGCATTCCTCAGTTTCAAGATACCTTCTTCTACCTATAAATATAACCCACCCAAAATAAATAAATTAAAAACTCAATACAAGACCATATAAAAAGAAAATGTAAAACTTTTTCTCTTAAATACTCAGCAGCAATCAACTTTCACCTGAGCTTACATGGCCATCAAACATTTGCAAAGGTGATTACATAGGTGCTTTAAGGGAGCTGGGACTTCCTTGGATACTGAATTCTATCTAAAAGGATACAATTTAACATATCTTGGTTTCTCAACTCTGAAACAAGTCAATGTTTAATCACCACTGAAAAAAAAGGAAGGCGTCAAAACAAAAAATTTTACACAAGTTCTTCACTTATAACCAAAACAGTACAGGCTTAAAGCAGAACTAATATGAGGTACAATTGGAATAGAGCAGTAAACAGATACTAAACAAAAACATTCCTGGTACACTTAGTAAACTAAATTCAAAACTAAACCAATCCTAAGGAATGCTTAACTAAGTATGGCTAGACCAGCGGCTGTCTCACAGTAATAGAGAAAACAAATCACAGGCACAGGTCTATACTTACAACTTTCAGCTGAACAAGTAATTTGTACACATCTGCCATGTCAGCCAAAATAAGCAGCCTGGTAACAGCAGAGAGCAAAGCACGAGCTGCCCGAACCATGTTGCCACGTTTCACAGACGAACAGGGATCGTCTGCAAACTCTCCGGCAGCAGTCTTCATCAAATCACCTGTTTCATAGAACAAAAACACAACCAACCAAAATGAACTCAAAGAACTGGTTAATAATAAGAATAGGTTAAACTTTGTATATATCATGCACAGAATTTACTTTAAAAACACTTATTTTTGTTTTTTCTTTTGTTTCATAGCTGTCACTAAGAAAAGCATCCTCATATATTGTGGGTGAAAGCACAATTATTCCAAAAAGTGAATTTCGCACTATATATCAATAGCCTTAAAAATACTCTTCATTGGTTTACTAATATTCCCTTTTAAAAATGAACATATGCATCCTAAAGGGGAAAAATTTGGAGTGGCACAAAAAGAATCCAGTCCAAACTAATCTCACATCCACATAATGATACACAAATACATCAAGCATTATAAAGGACCACCACACTTAACTAACCATTGTAATAATGTGTACATTTGAACAAAGAATGATATATGAAAAGAACAGAATTCAGTCACTCACTCATTCATTTTCCTCATAGCAAAACACTCAAAACAGCACAACGGTTAGTAATTTTCATCTAGCTAAGTACATTATGGTATAGCCTATTATTGACAATTATACAAGTATGAACATATTTATGAAAAATGTTAGTAATTACTATAAAATCTCAAGCAGAAAGAAAGATGAGGTAATAAATGCATACAATCTATATTTTTAAAAACTAGAGAAAAAGGGCCTCCCTGGTAGCCTAAGGGGTAGGTATCAGCACTACCACTGCGACAGCCCATAGTTGTGGTGGCCTGGGTTCAGTCCTCTGCCACAGAGCTGACCCATATAGCGCAGCAGACCTCCCCTGCCTCGCCCTCTGTTCCCCTCAACAGTGTATTTCAGTGGGTCTGCCTGTTCTGCTCCTCACTCTCACCCCATGCATCTCTCACCTGTACCCCAGTTCTTCTATGCAAAATAAATTTTAAAATTAAGTCTTGCAATAAAGGAAATTTTTTTAAAGATTTATTTACTTATACACACAAGAACTGGGGTACAGGCCAGAGGCGTAGGAGGTGAGAGGATTCAGCAGAGACAGAGCAGGGAACAGAGAAGGCAGATCGACAGAAGTACACTGCTGAGGGGAGCAGAGGGCAAGGCAGGAGAGGTCTGCTGTGCCATGTGAGTCCTCCCCAGCCAAGGAACAATTCTTTAAAAAAAAAAAAAAAAAAAGAGGGGGGCCCTCCCTGGTAGCTCAGTGGGTTAAGCAACGCACTATGAAGCAAAGCGCAGCCACTGCAGCACAAGTTCGATCCCTGCTGCTGGCCAGGGAGGGGACCCACATGGCACAGCAGACCTCTCCTGCTGTGCCTGCTGCTCCCCTCAGCAGTGTACTTCCATTAATCTGCCTGTCCTGCTCCCCACTCTGTCTCTAGTGAATCCTCTCACCCCCCACACCTCTGGCCTGTACCCCAGTGCTTGTATACATAAATAAATATTTAAAAAAAATAAAACAAGCAGCACAGGAGCAATGTGGCTATCATGATGTAGCTATCTCACATCTTGAGGAAGCATTCCAGCCAGAAGGAACACCAAGTAAAAGATTACATGGCAGACACACACAAAACTGATCATGGAGGGTGAAAGAAGTCAATACGCTGGCTGTGAGGAAGAGTAGCTTTGCCGTAAGTATGAAAAGCAGATTTCATGGGTATTAGAACAATTCAGAGATAAGGCTACTCTTCCAATAATCTGATCTGCTACCAGAGAGAAATTTTCTACTAAAGAAATTTTATTCTGTCAGTTTTCTTTTTCTGTAGGTTTAAGAGTATAATGGCAGAGCAAAATCATGAACTTGGAAGTCAGACAAACAGAAACTGGAGCTCCATCACTAAACAAATCTAAGTTTCCACAGTTGTAAAATGAAATAATACAGGTAATCCTCATTTTGTACAGTAGAGCAGCTATTCCATAAAAATGATTATATAAACTAAAGCCAATATGAAATGATCATAATCACCAATGGGAAAAATTATGATTGTCCTATGATCATTAAAGATTTTTTTTAAAGCTCTTACTGTTAGTTATAAGTGTACAGGGATCTTTAAAGTGCAATATTTTTTTAACAATTTATTTATGCAGATACAAGAGCTGGGGTACATGCCAGAAGTGAGGGTGGTGAGAGGATTCACCAAAGACAGAATGGGGAACAGAACAGGGAGATCTACTGAAATACGCTGTTGAGGGGAGCAGCAGGTGAGACCTGAAAGGTCTGCTGCTCCATGTGGGTCCCCCTCCTTGGCCCACGGCAGGGACCGAATTCATGCTGCAGTGGCTGCAGTTTGCTTCATACAGCAGTGCTCAATACATTATGTCACCAGGGAGGCCCCACAACTAATATTTATTTAATACAGTGTAACTTAAACATTATGAACATTGAGAATTAAAGTTTTATTTCTTTTTTAAAGATTTATTTATTTATGCATACAAGAACTGGGGTACAGGCCAGAGGTACAGTTGGTGAGAGGAGTCACCAGAGATAGAGGGGGGAACAGAACAAGAAGATGGACTGAACACATGGCTGAGGGGTGCAGCGGGCAAGACAAGAGAGGTCTGCCACGCCATGTGGGTCCCCTCCCTGGCCAGCAGCAGGGATTAAACTCGTGCTTCAGTGGCTGCGGTCTGTCTGCTTCATAGTGCACTGCTTAACCTGTTGCGCCACCAGGTAGGCCCCTAAAGTTTTATTTCTTTGTCAAAAGTTTTTAAACAATGCTTGCCTTCTTCGCCATTTTAACTTAAAATTCAGAGCATCATCTTTTCCATCCCTTAATAAACTATTCTATTCTTTCAAAGTTTGCATCATTTCCAGCCTTTATTCTTTGCACTTTCAATGTCATGAAATATGTCCAAGAGCTCCTTTAATGGGAAGGCTATAATGATACCATACTTCCTCTTGGATATCATCATCGTTTTCATTACCAGTAACTCCCTTCATTTATGTCTGCAAGTTTCCCTTCACTAAATTCCTCTCACTGAACATCTAGTCTCTACAGAAGGAGTATTCTGGGTAGTTGGGGAATCTGTTTTCTCCAAAGCAGTAAGTGTGGCACTCCTAAAAACTGACCAGGATGGAAACAGAAATGAGGAATCCAGGTGAATGCAAGAAACTCTGAAGCAGATGCCAAAGAAAAATAAAGCAAATGAAAGAATTATGGGTAGAAGTAATGACCTAGATTAGACCAAAAGGATGAATTCAAAGCAGATTATTAAAACTATAGTCCATCTAAATGAATCAAAGCTCTTCAACAATTAGCTTACATTCAAATAGATATTGAAAACTCATGCAGATGAAATTTTAATCACTGAACTTCCTTCTATTAATCCCTCATTTTCTCGTGAACATTAATCTCCCTTTTCACCATGATCTCCTTCTAAACTCTCACTCTCACTCAAGTTCCCATTAGACAGCCTCATGCTTTCTACAGCTAGCATATCATTCTAAAGTAGTAGCAGGTCAAATGACAAAAAGTGGAAATGGTAGTAAAAAGCAAAGTAAATTAAAGAAGTTTACATCCACCAGTCATAATGGCAAATCCTTAATATGACTAATATAATGGTGTTAGCAATAAAAAAATCAAAAACTGTACAGTGTGTGAAATGATTAAATTTTCTCTGCTCACAAAACTCTGAATATTTAAGTAAGCCACTAGCTAACAACAAAGTCCACAAAGTTCTGCTGAATGGTCGTCTCTATAAAAAGAACCAAGAACAGAATCAAGATGTAAAGAAATTCAGAGAATTGAAATTCTTTAAAACCAATAAATACAACTGTCAATTAGATTAGAAAGTGTACTTGTAAGACTTACCAATAATAGCATTCACTCTGCACACAAAGGCAGAAACTGAGGCAAAATATGTGTTTAAGGTTACATGGTCAGCAGTAAAGGCTAACAAAATAACTGAGTCTTCTGGAGCCTTCTCCACCTGTCCCCAGTCAACTACACTAGAGTATTAGTTAAGACACATAGAAGATGAAACTTAAGAGAACCCAAGACTACTCTTTCAGTTGCCATGAAATTCTGTCAACATGTCTGTACCCTAGCAGACTCCCCTAACTAAAATGGAGATAAAACGTTAAACTCCTCTGGAGTTTAAAGAAAGACAAGGGCAACTGTAAAGGAAGTAAACCAAAAAACTCACAGTAATAGGAAAGAACAAGGCCTTTCAGAAGTATCAAGTAGTTTGAGCAAATTCCATTCAAAGCAATTTAACCTTCTATAAAGTTGCAGGAAAAGGGCAAAAGCAAACTCTGTGCGTACACAAGCACTTGCAAGTGTTTGTGTCCACTGAGACTGGCAAGACTACAAAAAAAGAGGCTTAGCTTTTTTCTTCCTCAGTTTAGGAAATGAGAGCTTCTACTATGTTGATTACAAAGGAATGTTAATGAATATACACTACTTTTCTCCCAGATTGCTGCCTGGTGTAGATAAAACAAGATAGTGAAACTTGGTCTGGACCCACTTGTGGGTCCTCTCTCTGAGAGCTGTGTTGCTTTACTGATATCTCTATTTTCTCTTTTAAGAAATAAGACCACCACCCTCCCTAATGGTGCAAGGGGTTGGGTGCCACACTGTGGGGTTTATGCAGCCACTGCAGTGTGAATTCAATCCCCAGCCAGGGAGGGGACCCACATGGGGCAGCAGACCTCTCCTGCTGCGCCTGAGGCTACCCTCAGCAGTGTATTTCAGTCCATCTGCCTATTCTGCTCACCACTCTGTCTCTGGTGAATCCTCTCAACCTCCGCACCTCTGGCTGGTACCTCAGCTCTTGAATGCACAAATAAATAAAAGCTTTTAAAAAAAAAGAAAAGAAAAGAAATAACACCATTCTCCCACCTGACTGGCCTGTTTTGAAAACTGAGGTAACAAATGCAAAGCTCAACAAATATTCCTATGCCCTTTTAACATCCTCATCTACTTTCTCCAATTCTAGAACCTATTCGAGCATGGCCATTGCTCACACAGCAAATGTTTATTACATTTTTAAAAAAAGATTTATCTATGCATACAAGCACTGGGTACAGGCCAGAGGCATGGGGGTGGTGAGAGGATTCACCAGGGACAGAGTGGGGAGCAGAACAGGCAGATCGACTGAAAAACACTGTGGAGGGCAGCAGCGGGGGGGGGGCAGGAGAGGTCTGCTAAGCCATGTGGGTCCCCTCCCAGGTTAGGGATCAAACTAGGGATGCTTCATAGTACGGTGCTTAACCCCTTGTGCCACCAGGGAGGCCTTTATTACATTTTTTAAACAAAGTCATGCTAGCAGGTTTTCTACAAAGGTAGAGAGAAAAAAAAATTTTAATTTTTAATGTTGAAACACTAATGCTGAAGGAGGGGGGGGGGACCCTATTCACTTAAATCTCCACAATGCAAGGACTAGCGAAAACTGGTCCCTTGTTGGTAAGAGCAATAAATCTTTAGTTCCCCTGGGTGGTGTTAGTTTCTTCATCTTTAAAAAAAGTTGAAGCCAATCTGAGGTTTCTTCTAGTTTTTAGGGACTGGTCATTGCCTATCCCATTTACAACTTCACAACTTCAAAGAGACCATAATGGCATAACAAGGGATGCCAGATGCCCAGAAAAACAGCTATGGAAACATCTCTATATTCTTCAAAAGTCCTCTAAAGAGACTGAAAAGATACAATAATACAACAATAAGTATTGCACAATGAAAAAGAAGATCAAAATGTGTTAATGTCATGGGGGTAGGATGGGAAAAGACTATACCAACATAGAGGACAATTACAACAGGTGATATATCACAAGGCAGTATATTGCCTACTGTTTTTACTTTTGTTGAACTTTCTATAAAGACTATACTTTACAAGAAAAATGTGTTTAAGTGATCAAAAATGTGCTATATATTTAAATCAAGCCTATGATACATAAAACACAAATTCCTAAAAAAGAATAATCTAAAGTACTCAAAGTCAACAAACAATAATCCTTTTTCCTAAAGCATAAAAATTTCATGACTAGTGTCAGTTACAAAAAGGAAAAATTGGCACACATTATTAAATCCTTTAACAAAAGTTTTGTGAAATCAATTATCTTGAGAAGTTTACCTAAAATATGGGTAAATCAAGGGGCAAAAAAAAAGGGCACCTTATGCAGGCCCAACCTCATTGCCATTATTTTTTGTTAGTTGATACAACAGAAGTTCAACTAATATAGACTTCATGTAGACAATTCTTAAATAGAACATTCTATGAGAGTAATCAACTACTTCATCCAACAGAGAAAGACATTTGAAGATATCCACCTGACAAAGTTTTTTTTTTTTTTAAAGATTTATTTATTTATGCATACAAGAGCTGGGGTACAGGCCAGAGTCATGCAGGAGGTGAGAGGATTCACCAGAGACAGAGTGGGGAGCAGGACAGGCAGACTGACTGAAACACACTGCTGAGGGCAGCAGCGGGCGAGGCAGGAGAGGTCTGCTGCGCCATGTGGGTCCCCTCCCTGGGCGGCAGGGATCGAACTTGTGCTGCAGTGGCTGCGTTTTGCTTCACAGTGCGTTGCTTAACCCACTGCAGGTGAGGGAGGCCCCTCACCTGACAAAGTTTTTAGGTGAGGATTTAAAAGTCATTTATCATCTAAGAACATTCAAATTAATCACTTCAGGATCAATTTCATGATCTATGTGGAATTCTGATTCCCTGTCTTCCAAGATGACCTTGCTTAAGTCGGTTTGACTTCTTTATCTCAAAATGATTTTAGATATTTAAATTTTTTCTTCTCAAATATTTCATACTATACTTGTTAACAATGGCAGCCTTTCAGTCTTTAAAATAAAAACCTGTCGTATCTACCATACTTCCTTTAAATTTTTGATAATTAATATTAAAGAGAAGTTCCTAAATGTTCTGGTATTATTTAACCATTAAAAAAATCTATTGTAGAACACTCAATGATACTGAAAAATGTGAGGGGATCCATTAAGTGAGAAAAGTACATGAACACAATTGAGCAAAACATAGGTATATCTATATGACAGTATTCATAGAAAACAAAATGGAAGGGGGCCTCCCAGGTGGCACAAGGTGTTAAGCACCACACTATGGGACATCCACAGCCACTGTAGCTCCAGTTTGATCCCCAGTCAGGGTACCTCAGTCAATCTGCCTGTTCTGTTCCCCACTGTCTCTGGTGAATCCTCTCATTCCCCCGGCCTTTGGCCTGTACCCCAGGTCTTTTTTTTTTTTTTAAAGATTTATTTATTTATGCATACAAGCACAGGCCAGAGGTGTGGGGGGTGAGAGGAGTCACCAGAGACAAAGCAGAGGGCAGAACAGGCAGATCAACAGAAGTACATTGCTGAGGGGAGCAGCGGACACAGCAGGAGAGGTCTGCCGCACCATGTGGGTCCCCTCCCTGGCCGGCAGCAGGGATCAAACTCGTGCTGCAGGGGCTGCGGTTTGCTTCATAGTGCATTGCTTAACACACTGCGCCACCAGGGAGGCCCCTACCCCAGGTCTTGTATGCATAAATAAATAAAATCTTTAAAAAAAAAAAAAGGGTAGCAGGTTAAGCTATTCTTTAAAAAAAGATAAAAATATACTAGAGTTAACTACCATTTCCCAAACAGTCCCACCCTTTCTCCTCTATCTCCCCAAAATTAAATTCATTAACCATTATCTAGTAATAAAATAAGCCATTTTCCACACTTATTAATCAAGATAAACTGGTAATATATGCTTGCAAAAAAACATAGCCCTAAAGCAAAGGAATGAAATGGTAATATGTATCTAGCATAATCCAAATGCCCTGTGATAAGAGGATGAGCCTGAGCAAAACACTTAATCCTCTACCTTCACCTTTCCATTCATTAGTTGGGTATACTGACAGAAAAACAGACCAATGGTTGCTAATTATAGGAAAAGCTACAATTAGTCAATGAATTCCTGACAGATGCTTTAAGAGAAGTTCCCTAGGATGCTATTTTTAATTAAAAAAAAAAATGTTTATCTTTTGAAAATCAATCCAGAAAATATTTAATATCATGTTATTAAATACAAAAGATAAACCTATCTGAATCAGTTATCAGTTAAAATAGAGCATGGAAAAACTCTCAACCTACCCCTCTTTCCCATGCCCTGAGGATAAGGAGCTTTGAAATTTCTTTTTCCAGTTGTCAGAATGGATTTGAAAGAAAAAAAATTAAAATAGAGTACCACACTTATTCATGTTCTCATTTTCCTTACTAATTCAAGTGTGCCCTGCTGCTATTCAGAAACACTCAAAGAGAGGCACTTACTTCCTGATTACACATTCAAATAAATGCATAACATGCATTTCAACTTAGAATCGCTTTCTTCAGAAATTAACTAGTAGAAACCATGTTACTGTAACATCATAGTTGAAGTCATGCCAAAGTCAAAATTTTAATACCTAAGATAACTTTCTCAGCTATACTGTACAAATATACTAAGCAACATTATTTAACTTATAAGTATTACTATCCTGTTTAGTGTTACTTATTTTTGTAACAAGATAAACCTTAAAGAAAAATTTCAAAGTGACAGGAAACATTAGAATTTAATAACTTCATTCTCCTTCCCTTATTTCTAAGCTGACTACACCAGAACCCAAGTCTTCTATGCAACATATACTCACACATACATGGGTAGTGATCCAGAAGCAGACAGCATCCTTGACACATCTCAAGTCAAAGAAAATACAGCCTTCACCCTCGAGACTCAGTTTAAGTCAGACAACTTAGAGACATAAAACACCCAGATGACAACCAGTTAATTATATTTTTGGAATTTATATTTTGCTTTTCCTGCTCTGTTAAATGAAGAGCAAGAGAAAATGGACTAAATGGTAAGAGTGGAGGGATGGGATCAAAAATGAAAATTTTCTTAATTAATCATAGTCCTCAGGAACTATGAAGGGTAGGAATTGTAGTATGAGCACTTCCAACAACAGACCCAGTCAGCAGGGGATCACATGGAAAGAGACATCCACAAAAGTAAAAGGAAATAGGAAGGGGGTGGGGGGAAGCGGGGTAACAAATGAGAAGCAAGAGTACAAGAAACATCAGCTGGTATCTTGTTAGGTATAATGAAGAAAGTGATTATACTAATCTGAAAATCTAATTTAATCTAACTTAACTGTAATCTTTTTCAAATGTTAAATGTTTCTCTGCTGTTGCTATTCTGTATCATTACATAGCACTTTTTGAAACCTCATTCAACATTCCAGGGTAGGAATACTTGTTAGTCATTTTTCTCCTGCAAAAACTTAAAAGCCCTTATGTAAGATCAAGCTCATGGCCCCAACCTGATAAAATCATACTAATGAGATTAGGCAAATTAAAATGCCATCTCATACACCTACACAAAGTTCCTCAAAGCTATGCTTCAAGTCTTCACATCACAGACAGCAAACCCAAACTTCACTCCCCTACCCACCTCTTACTTAAAACCTACTTGAAACGGTCACTAACAGTTGCTTTGTCCTGATCACATCTGCCTTTTAACATCCATCTTCCAGACTGCTAACATTAGATGTGGGTACATCAGTGTAAAACTGTCAACATCTGCACTGGACAGGAGACCAATTTTCACCTCCTTCAATCTGGCTCTAGTCAGTTACCAGGGAGAAAATTATACCTCAAGAACTTGACAGCCTGTGCTCTATATCTTTTTGTCAGGGATAAAATACATCATTATTTTTTTTAAAACTGCCTTACCAAGACATACAGTGGAATAAAATATAAATATACACATGCATGCACACACGGATACCTCTCTATGTGTGTGTCTGTGTGTTTATTTGCTCCATAAATCATTCAAGCTGTAACAAGGAAGATGGTATCTATGTCCTCGATTTCATTTTATAATTACTAAATAAAAAGAATGTCCTAATATGATTTAAAAATCTTCATTGTCTATTCTTTCGACATGACAATATCCTAAAAGACCGTCAGTTTTATCTAACTGGTTAATTCTGTGCTTTCAAGATTTAAAAAAACTGAAAAAAATATCTGTGCAGCAAAACCATTTAGAGTATTCTCACCAATCAACTGCAAGTGCTAAGATCACCCAGATTCTAGGATAACGCTAGTGTTTTAGTAGGACAGTAAGTACTGCTTTCTTGCTCTAAGTGACTATACACTGTAATTAACAAAATAGTTCTTGTAATGACTGAGACTTAGTATTGAACAACATAGATTGTTCTCAATAAGATGATGTCATTTCTACTCATGACAATGTTATTTGTATTATAATCAAAGTTTACCTGAAATGTAGTAATGACCCAAAAGCCAGAATTTGAAAATTCTCCAAAGAAATCTTAAGACAAATACTGATTGAGCTTAAATAGCCATAGGGGTAAGGGAGGTGAAGGGGTAATTGTAAACCAAACATTAAAATGTTTGCACTCTATTTTAATGATAAAAAGATTTAATAAAAGAATTTAGAGGAAAGGACTGCAGTAGATTATCTAGGTGTTTTCTTGTTGTCTACCTATGAATAACAGCACATAAATTAGAGGTAACTTGGCTGTGGCTACTGGTAGGACAGTTGTGAAACAAAAAAAACCTAAATGATCTGTTAGGCAGTAAAATTCACTGACTTTAGCTACAATCCTTGTTCTAGTTAACAGAACTCAACTGTTCTCTCTAGGACTGCTATAAATCTTGTCCCACCATTAAAATCACTACAAACATATGCAATAATTTCTCAATTTTCAACTCCAAGTTAATGCTACTTTTACTATGTCACCCAACAGATCAGTGATGAGAAATTTATATGATTAGCACTACCAGCACCCCCCAAAAAAGTCTCAATTTTTGAAAACTTGGTGAAATTCCAAATCAGTAAGAAAAATGAGAATTTCAATAAATAAACACTAATGTATCATCACAGCCCTAGAGACTCTCACAAGTATATTAATATGTCTGATACATGATAAAACAAACATGAAAAAATGGCAAGGGGCCTCCCTGGTGGGGCAGTGGGTAGGCAACGCTCTATGAAGCAAACCACAGGCACTGCAGCATGAATTTGATCCCTGACACCAGCCATGGGGGTGACCCACATGGCGCAGCAGACCTCTCCTGCCTTGCCCACTGCTCCCTCAGCAGTGTGTTTCAGTCGATTTGCCTGTTCTGTTCCCCACTCTGTCTCTGGTGAATCCTCTCACCTTCTGCGCCTCTGGCCTGTACTTGAGCTCTTGTATGCATAATTTTTTTTTAAATGATAAAACTCAATTACCTCAAAATAATGTTTTTCAAAAGGAAGTAGCATTTTCCACCCATAAAAAGTTAATGAACTATATCATCCCATTACCTGTCAAAAAGTTAATTTGCTTCCATTCAACGCCACTTTATTATTATACCCCTTGTTACTCTGAAGAACTCACTTCTGCACTTTCTTTGTGTCCCTGGGTGAACACGTGCTTTAGACTTGCTAGTTCCTCTCCTTTGGCAACAGAAATTGATTCAGTGCTGAGCATAAGCATGACCAAAGCAGAGCTAATCAGTATCCACTTGTCTAAGATAATAGACACTGAGGAAGAAAAGCTCATTTCTGCTGGGTTGACAAAACTAGGATGACCACTTCAAGCCAAAGGTGGGTATTTGTCCAATGAAAAGAGAAATAAATTAAAATAGATGAAGGCAAGTGATGAAGAAAGCCTCATCCACTTTGAGTCAGTCACATCTAGCCATGTGTGAACCAGTCAGTATCTACTACTGAAATTCCCATTTATAAAGGTCCATAAACTTCCTTTTCCTTAATTAAATTTGAGTCACAAAACGTATCGATAAGAGGCTGGTTTGTAAAGCCTAAAGTCATGTAACACTTAGGAAACACAGATAAAACATTTCATGACATAAACTTTAGTGATACTTTTAGGGACTCATCCCTAACAATAAGGAAAACAAGAGAGAACATAAACAGCCAGACTACATCAAACTAAAGAGTTCTGAACATGAAAGAAACCATAACTCAAAAAGACACTCTGCTGAGTGGGAGAAAATATTTGCATATTATACATCTGACAAAGGACTAATATCAAAGATATACAATGAACTCATATGGTTCTTTTGAAAACTTTACAAAAAAAAAAACAAAAAATAAACCAATCAAAGATGGGCAAAAAATATTCAACCTATACCTCTCCAAAGACATTAAAACAGTCAGTAGGCACATGAAAAAATGCTCACAATTACTATTAAGAAATGCAAATCAAGACCACAATGAGACCACCTCACACCTGAGAGAATGGCCTATTATGGTAAGACCGGAAACAACAAGTACTGGTGACAATGTGGAAGAAAGCGAATTCCTACAGTGCTGGTGAGAATACAAACTTGTCCAGCCCTTATGGAAAGCAGTATGGAGGTATTGCAAAACATTAAACTTGATCTGCCATGTGATCCAGTACTGCTGCCCCTAGGCATCTATCCAAAACAAATTCAAAAACACTAATTTGAAAAGAAACTTGCATTCCTATGTTTACTGCAGCACTATTTACTATAGCTAAACCATGGGAGCAACCTAAGTACCCCAGAACAGATGAGTGAATCAAGATGACATGGTATATATACATAATGGAATACTACTTAGCAATGAAAAAAGATAAATCCAGGCCATCCGCAGCAACATCAATGGAACAAAATAAGTCAAAAGCTGAAAGAGAAATATTGGACAGTGTCACTAATATGTGGACTACAAAGTAAGTTGTCAGATAAAAACAAATTGAAAAACTAACCCTTGATAGCTGACTACAGAACAGAGAACCAAGGGTTGGGAGGGTGAGTGGGAGAGTAGAGAAGAGGAAAGATCAGGGCAGAAGGGAGGGAGGCATAATGGTCTGTAGAGGTGGAGTATGGGGCAGCCGATGGTGAACGCACTATGGTGGTAATACCTGATGGGGATACACCAATGTTATAAATAATAAATAGCTTTGAGTTAAACTCTATAATTATAATTGGTACAGTTCTATTAACATCAGCAAAATTAGCAAGGTGTAGCTATACTCTACTAGAGAATAATTTAGGTATATATTTTAAAAGACCTTAAACCTATTTCCCTTAGGAAACTTTCTAAAAGAGTTACATGAGCATGTAAAATGTTATCAAACTGTACACTATTTTGTGTATTTTCCTGTATATAAATTATATTCACTTTGTAAAAAAAAAGTGTCCCTATATTCCTATTTATGGATATTTATCTCAAAAATATAATACCACCACCAGGTCCCAAAGAAGGAAAACATTGTATGTACATAGTTTTAGCTCACTACAGCATTATCTGTTATCAGAAGCATGAAAACAGGGCCTCCCAGGTGGCCTAGGGGTTAAGTATTAGTGCTGACCAGGGAGCTACCCAAATGGCACAACAGACCTCTCCTATCTTGCCCACTGCTCCCCCTCAGCAATGTATTTCAGTAAATCCACCTGTTCTGCTCCCCATTCTGTCTGGTGAACACCTCTGCCCCACACCCCAGTTCTTTTAGGGCAAAAATACACATATAAAAAAATAACCTTTAAGTCCAGTAATATGATGAAATGAAACAGAAAGCACGCTGTTTTAAAGGTTATAAATTTCAAGTTATACCAAATCATTAAAGAATCCTCAAAGAAAATAATAAAATGATATCAAAGCTAGAATTAAAACTAGGGTAAAACACATGCATGTAGCCAAGGACTTGAAAGGGAATCGGAAATTAAATATAAAATACTATTTCAATCATAAAAAAATGAAAATAGTATAAATCTAAGGAAACAGAGAATTTACATGGTAAACAATGATAAAAGAAAGCAAAAAAGATTACATAAATGGAAACTATATTGCTCGTGGACTAGAAGACTCAATAGAGTACAAAGGTCAATTCTTTCCCAAGTTGATTACAAGTTTAATGTAATTCCCCTCACATTTTTTGTAGATATGGCAAAGATTATCTAAATTATACATGGAAAAGAAAAAAAAAATAACTACAATAGCTCCAGTTTAGAAAAAGAATGAAGTGGGAGGAATCAATCTACGCAATTCAAAGACTTTTACAGCTCTAGCAATAAAGACTATGTAGTATTGGCAGAGGGACAAATACATAGATCAATGGAACAAAATAAAGAATTCAGCAATAGTCCCACACAAGTACAGTTGACCTATTTTTACAAGAGTGCAAAAGAAAAGCACTTTAATGGAAGAAAGACATTCTTTTCAACAAATAGTACTGTAGCAACTGGATACACAGGAAAGGGAGAATGAAGTCTATCTAAACTTTACACATTATATGACAATTAACCCAAGATAAGTCATAGATTTAAATATAAAACTTTCAACAGACTATAAACTTTTAAAAGAAAACTGAAAAAATATTTTTATGAGTTAAAGCTTGGTGGAAACTTCTTAGACATGCTACAAAAAGGAAAATCCATAATATAAATAAATCGAACCTTATCAAAGCTAAAAAGTTTTACTATGCAAAAGTGCCGCGTAAGAGGATGAAAAAACTAGCTATATCTATAAAATGGAGTGTGTATGGAACACTACCAAGCAATAAGAAGTCACAAAGTATGGTTAGCACACACAAACTGGAATGTTCTCAAGGGCTTCATGCTAAGTGAAAAAATTCTAAAAGGTTGTATATTGCGTAATTCCATTTATACATATTGTTCTTGAAGTGACAGAATTAGAAATGAAAACAGATCAACTGCTAGGGTTTAGGGGTATGGCTGTATAAGTAGTGTAGGTGTGACTATGAAGAGGTATCATGAGGGGACAGCGTTGTGGTGACGGGATAGTTCCGTATCTTGACTGCACACACCTGCACGTGATACAAACAGTAAACTATACTCTAATTATGCCAATGTCAATTTCCTTGTGTTATTATATTACAGTTCCATAGATACAACAATCAGGGGAATCTGGGCAAAAAGAACAGTGGACCATTGTGTAGTGACTTTGCTACTTCCTGTGCATCTATAATTATTTCAAAATAGAAAGTGAAGGAAAATAAAATAACCTGTTTTTTATCAGTATAACCAAACACCAAACCAAAACACTACCTAGAATGTTTTTAACTTGACTGAAAATTGGCACATCAGACTCTTAGTGGCACTAAACTAAGAAGAACATGCTCTATAATTTTAGGTAATTCACCTACAGTTTTTCTTTTTTTTTTTTAAAGATTTATTTATGCATACAAGCACTGGGGTACAGGCCAGAGGTGTGGGGTGGTGAGAGAATCCACCAGACAGAGCAGGATGCAGAACAGGCAGATTGACAGAAACACACTGCTGAGGGGAGCAGCAGGCGAGGCAGGAGAGGTCTGTTACGCCATGTGAGTCTCCTCCCTGGCTGGCAGCAGGGATCAAACTTGTGCTGCAGTGGCTGCAGTTTGCTTCATAGTGCACTGCTTAACCCACTGCACCACCAGGGCAGGCCCTACTGTTTTTAATAGTACATACTACCTCAACAGATACCCTAACTGAACCAAGTCACAGGAAAATAAATTGTTACAACTTTTCATATACCTTGTTTTTATCTAAAGAGAATATCATTACCATTTGCACAGTTGCACATTGGCAACTGGCAGTTAATTTGCATAACTCACTGGTTCTCCCTTTGTATTATAACAGTCCCTTCCTTAAAACCCCATTTCATCCCCCAGAACTACAAGTCTTTTAACTCTTGCTGCATGTAGCTGAAAGACTAACCTCCCTAGTACACCACTTTTCCTCATATTCTGTGTTACCCAGATGGCAGAACTTCTTAAAACAGGAAGAGTTAAGAAGACATATTTCAGTTTAAAAATAAAAAAGCTTTAAAAATAAACACAAAGCAACATCGGGAAAAACTGCTTCCAGAGGTAACAAGTCTTGTATTACTAGACATATTCAAGCATATGGGAAACTGAACCTGTGAGACCTATACTAACCACAGAAGTCTCTGATTCTGTGTCATTACCCTAACAATTCTCCCTTCTTCATCAGGCATTCTAAGTCACCCTCTAAAATCTCCACCAACCCCTTTCCTCCTAGCCTCTTCTCCCAACACCTCACTTCTCCAGTTAGGGTTCCCACTGGCCCCAGGCACATTTTGCATGCTCCGCTGTTTATTTAGTCTTACCTGGATGACTTTTCCCCTTCATTCGTTCACCTTTCAAGACCCAGTGCACCCTCAAATCTCATGCTTACCCTTTTCAATCCACTCTATTCTTGCATGCCGTTCATACTACTAATTACAGTCTTTGTTCATAAATGAGGATCACACATGGCCAGCCCTCTAGCCTTTTCCCCACTCTAATTTCTCTGACACAAGCTTTTTCCCAGGAAATTCAGTACACCAACCATCAACTTGGTCCCTTTACTGAACAAGCTATCATTAGCTGTATGGAAGGACCTAAGGGTATATATCTCAGTGTCTTTTGGCACTTCATTATCCACCCGGAATACCCATGAATTACAGGAGAAAAGTTCTGATGCAGCAGTTTAACAGATTAAAAAAGCCTGTTCTTACAGATGCTGTTCCTTGTCACTCCACTTCTAATTTACTATCACTGATCCTCTTTTTTGGATGTCTAACCCTTTTCAAACAAGTTTAGCATTTAGATTTTCCCATTTCTGTTTCTTGGATATTTCCTACACAGCTAAGGGCCCTTTTTTTCTGGTCAGAGCCCCATTCAAGGATTCTTAAATACATTTAGATCCTTTCTTCTATGAGCTCTTTTCTAAGTAAGTAAGTATGAGTAGTGACTGCTCAGGGGTAAGAGGTCCTTTTGGGGTAATGAAATGTTCTGGAACTAGGTAATGGTGATAGCAGCACAACTGTGAATATACTAAAACCACATTATATACTTTAAAAGTGTAAATTTTGTGGTACATAGAGATGAACTGAAGTTCTCCAAAGGCCAATGAAATACGTGCAGAATAAGGGCTCATTTCACATAGGCTGAATTCAACGGTCCTATAAAAATCTCCACTTTTTTTCTTTTTTAACTTTAACTCAAAAGCTTACTGCTAAACTACAGGTTTCAAGAAGTTAATCTTTTAGATATAACGCGCTCGGGGCCTCCCTGGTGGCGCAGTGGGTTAAGCAACGCACTATGAAGCAAAACCGCAGCCACTGCAGCACGAGTTCAATCCCTGCTGCCGGCCAGGGAGGGGACCCACATGGCGCGGCAGACCTTCCTGCTGTGCCCGCTGCTCCCCTCAGCAGTGTACTTCTGTTGATCTGCCTGTTCTGCTCCCCGCTGTCTGTGGTGAATCCTCTCACCCCCCCCCACACCTCTGGCCTGTACCCTAGTGCTTGTATGCATAAATAAATAAATAAATCTTTAAAAAAAAAAAAGATATAAAGCGCTCTTTTCTTATGTGTAGTATCATAGTGACCAGGGCTTTTCTAATAGTAACTACTGGTAAGCTATGATTTATGTCACTTTTTATTGAGTTTCAAAAATAATTCCTTTAAGTTCAGTTTATTTCAAACTCAAAATGGAGCAACTATATATGATTGATTTAAAATACCAGTCTGATAGAATGGGGTAACATCTAGGGTATTTAAAGACTGGCTAAATATTTTCCCATTTTACCTACATGAACTAAAGAGATATTACACAGTATGGAAGGTAAAATTCTGCCCAATCAAACTGTTACAACATTTCTAAGACTAAACTATTACTATAACACTCAAAATAAGTGGATTCGAATTCTTAAAAAAAAAAAAAAAAGATGTTCCTGAGGGGTTAATTTCCAAAATACATAAATAACTCATAAAACTCAAAATAAAACAACAACATCAATCGAGAAATAAACAAAATACCTAACAGACATTTCCTCAAAGAAGACAATACAGATGGCTCACAGGCACATGTAAAAATGTTCAAATCAAGATCACAAAGAGGTTATCATCTTACACTATGGGAATGGCCTATATCAAAAAGACTAGAAATAAATGTTGGTGAAGATGTGGAGGAAAAAGGAATCCTTGTATATTGTTGGCAAGAATGCAAATTGGTACAGCCTATAAGGAAAGCAGAGTGGAGATTCCTTTAAAACCTAAAAATGGAGAGCCCGCCCTGGTGGCGCAGTGGGTTAAGCAACGCACTATGAAGCAAACCGCAGCCACTGCAGCACGAGTTCGATCCCTGCTGCCGGCCAGAGAGGGGACCCACATGGCGTAGCAGACTTCTCTTGCCTCGCCCGCTGCTCCCCTCAGCAGTGCATTTCAGTCAAATCTGCCTGTTCTGTCCTCCTATTCTGTCTCTGGTGGATCCTCTCACCCCCCCGCACTTCTGGCCTGTACCCCAGTTCTTGTATGAATAAAAATAAAAAATCTTAAAAAAAAAAAAAACCTAAAATTGTAAATGCTCTAGCAATACCACAAGTAGTTATCCCATCAATATGAAAATACTAATTCAAAAAGATATATGAACCCAATGTTAACAGTCTAACAGCCAAGGCATGGAATCAATTTAAAGGTCCAGTGACAGATAACCGGAGACAAATTGTAGAATATATAAAGCAATACTATTCGAGTTACTTTAAAAAGATGAAATTGTGCTTTTTAGCAGATATACAGACGGAACTTGAGGTGATTATGCTAAGAGAAGTCAATCAAAAAGTAAAGTACAATTACTTTCACTCATTTGTGAAATATAAATCCCAAGAAAACAAACTAGAAAAATATAACAAAATAATTCTGAGACTGTAAAAAATATAGTAGTTACCAGAGAAGAAGTGGAGTGGTAATGTCAGTACGCTGGGACGGGAGTTTTGGTGGAGGGAGAGTAAAGCATGTACATGTTGAGGTGTTAAGTTATACTTCCAAATTAAAATTATGTGAACACATAGCAAATAAAATTTAACCAAAAAGGAAAAAAAAACAGATGCTCCTAATTAAAATTTAAACTTGTACAACTGAGCAAATGGCAAGCATATATGAATGGGATCACTGGTCACAAAAGTTTCCATCACAGATTTACTTTCTAAAAAGGCCTGCCTCTCTGTATATAAAATATTGACCTACCTTGTTTTCGAACATCTTCTACAGCAGCAACAAGCTCCTCCTTAAGAAATTGACTCTCCTTTGCAATTTTATCCCCCTTCTCCAAGAAATTCTCAGTCGCTTGTTCAACAGATGCTGCCAAAACATGGGCCTTCTTAGAACGACCTCTCTTCTTATTAGAGGGCCCCTTACTGTTGGTGTTTACCAGAGTTGTAACCTACAAGTTTCATATTGAAAAATTAAACTGCAGTCAATTAAAATGAAAACAGGAAAACTAACATTGCTGAAGACTGAAAAACATATAACCAAACGATCACATTAATGAGATTTCACTAAGCATTAACAGAACCCAAACAACTCCTTACATATTTAAGACATACAGCAATACTCTAGTTTCCAAAATAATTTAGCTATCTCAATGGATAAGAAATGTAACAAATATTTTAATTATTCAAACTTGACTATTAGTTGTATTTTTTTTCCATTTTACAAATCAACAACTGAATAGAACAACCAAGCCTTTTCTACTTACTATATGTTGGCTAAATGAACCCACCCAGCAATGCTTAATCATTAAGTGGAGCCAAATCATATAAGTACTACCAGTCAAATTAAATATTTGAACTAAAGAGCCATCTTGCTCTGCATTTGTCACCCAGCCCTATTACTATGGAACCATGTTACAATTATGTATTTGTTTTCAAATTTTTACCTGTGTCACAAGAGGTTCCAGCAGTCTTTCAACTGCCAGAGTCCTGATCTCAAGACTTTTTGGGTCCCATTTAAAATTTATGTTGCCTGCATGGACAGCAGTCATTTTTCTGAAAGAGAAATGAAAAGCCAAAGTCAGAAAAATGTAATATGTAACCAATCTTCTCCTGCTTAAAGACTTTTACAACAGGAAAGCCACATTCACCACATGATGGGGAGAGCTTACCAGCTGGCACAGAAGAGCCCAGTTAACTGTTAGAACCTTTTACACTTAAAATATCAAGTTTACAAACTTTAGTGGTACTTTAAGACGGTATTCCCAAATACAGTTTTTCTCTTTCAGTTTCTCTAGCAGAAAGATATCCATACTTCACTTTCCACACCAACTAAGGAGTAGGATGAAAAGCTGAAGTGAATAGTGAAGTGCCTAATTCTTTTTTTTTTACTCCACATTTATAGTACAATATAATCTAAAAAACATATCTCTCGTCTTTTTTTTTTTTTGATGGCTTCTCAGAAGACAGCTTATCTTACTCTATTAAAACATAACTATGCTTAAGTCTGCTGCCCTCTGCACCTACAGTGTTACTACTCATAGCCAGAAGAAATACCAAATCCCACTCAGTCAAATATCACTGTGTCACTGTCAAGGTAAACTTCCATTCTACAGATACTTCAGACAAAAGGAAGGACTTCATTCAATGAATATACCGAGTGGTTAGTGTTTCTTTTTAAAAGCAGTGCCTTCAAGGGCACTGAGGTGGTGGGAACTCCCTGGGGAATACAAATGATGTGGAATATAATTAAATAAATCTAATTTTAAAAAATAAAAGACCAATAGTGCCTTAAAGGGCCTCCCTGGTAGCACAGTGGGTTGAGCAACGTACTGTGAATAAACTGCAGCCACTACAGCACAAGTTCGATCCCTGCCGCTGGCCAGGAAGGGGACCTACATGGTGTAGCAGACCTTTCCTGCCTTGCCCGCTGCTCCCCTTACCAGTGTGTTTCAGTCAGTCTGCCTGTTCTGTTCCCCACTGACTCTGGTGGATCCTCTCACCGCCCACACCTCTGGCCTGTACCCCAGCTCTTATATGCATAAATAAATCTTTTTAAAAAAAAAAGAAATCTAAAAGGGCATATCCTTATAACCCAGCAATTCTACATCTAGTGCATTATTCTATGAGAAAAACTAACATTTATGCAAAAACTTGCATACATTTAGGTTCACAACAGTTCTGTAAACAATCAAAAATTGTTAACTACCTAAATTTCAACACATCACTGAATGAATTAACTCACATAACCACCATATAGTGGGATACTATGTAGCTCTTAAAAGACCAATATGTTAGAATATAGGGGAAAAAAGACATTCTCAGTTTTCCGGTCTTTTTTACTACTGACGGGAAGAAACAGAGCTTCCCCCTCCTCCCACTTCCACCCCATATAAAGGCTTTACACTAGGTGTGAAATACCCTATTAAACAAAAAGTAAGGTTAGACATAAAGACTAACACGATCAAATCAAAATGATGCAAAATTTACCACAACTTGAATATCACTAAGAATGGTTAACTATAACTGCTCTATAACAGACAGATAGGCAGTCTATGACCATAGGGATCCTCAAAAGAGAAGAAAGTAGATGGAGAAGGAATTTCCTTACCATCAGTAAAGACTAGAATTAGAAAATAACCATTTTGCAACCTCCACTGTAATAACTGATTCAGATAAGTACTATCAGTGGATGCTAAAAAACATTAGGTGAAAGGGGAACAGGATAGCCATAGGATACCAAAGTATCTCCTGAAAGTCACTTGCTAAGTAGTGGGAAGGTGGGGGAGATATACCTTTACAATGTTAAAACCTAATGGTCACTCCCTTAAACAAATAACTAAACTTAGCATTGCTAATAATGAAACACCTGATATCATATGCCTACTAATATGAAAAATTAAGTACTGTACATTTCTTATAAAAAATTCTTTAAGAAAAAAGTGTTATATATTTTTCAAGATTCTCCATGTTACTATAAACAGAGCAATGTTAGTGGTACAAAAGCAAAATTAATTTTAATGTTTAAAATTTAATTTTTAATGTTTAACCAGAGTCTAATGAAGCCTCTAAACCTTTTTCAATGCCATGGAAGGCTCTGGCAACCTAAGACCCAATCTGTCCTATAGACATACAATGCAAGGCACCTACATATTTAAATTTTCCTGACAACCACATTAAAAACACAAAATGAAACTTGTGATATTAATTTTAAACACATATATCAAATACTTCAACAGTTAATGTCTTTTTAATTATTAACAGTATTTTACATGAGTACTATGTGTTTGTAATCTATGTCGTTTTACACTTAAGGTGCATGTAAATTCAGATGTCAATCTGAATGTGATAATTAGCATTATCTAAAGAAGTCTACCAGTTTGTGCCTAAAGCATCATTCATGGGGAGAGGATACAACAGATTTTTTAAGTCGTCAAAAGAGTGGATTTGCCACAGGTATTTGCAGTTCAAATGTCCAATCTCTGAATTGGACAGTGATCACTATAGACCCTTTCTCTGAATGTTTTTAAAAACATAAAATACAATTAAGAGTTACAAAAGAAACATGTATTGAAATATAGTTACCAAATACTTTACAAATTGTGAGACAGTAATACAACTTGCTTCTTCATTAACACATTAAATGAGATACAGAAGTGAGTCTGATAACTTCTTCAAAGTAATAAGGAAATACCACTTTTTTCAATTTACCATTATTATTACAGATATGAAAAGCACTAAGATTCCTACTGGTGACAGTTATAACTGAAAACTACAGTTTGTTACAAGGGAATGAGAGATAAGAGAGAGATACCAATTTTAAAATGGCATCTAAAATAAGTGTCTAGGAGTAAATTTAACAAAAGAGGTAAAAAGATCTGTACAATGAAAACTAAGACATATTAAAAGAAATAGAAGACCCAAAGAAATGGAAAGATCATCTTAAACTCATGGATTGTAAAAATTAACCTTGTCAAAGCGGTCATCTTACCCAAAGCAATATATAATTTCAATGCTATCCATCTCCTATCAAAATTCCACTGGCATTCTTCAAGGAAATGTAACAAATATTAAAATTTGTATGGAACAGCGAAAGACCCCAAACAAAGAAGAATGGAGATATCATGTTTCCTGACTTCAAACTATACTATAAACCTATAGTTACCAAAACACTATATAGCACTGGAATAAAATCAAACAGATCGATGGAATATACTTTAGAGCCCAGAAATAAAACCACACTTACATGACAGAGCCAAAATCACATAATGGAGAAAAGTTAGTCTCAACAAATAGTGTTCAGAAAACTGGACAGACACATGTAAAAGAAAGAAAAAAAGACCACTATCTCACACCACACCCAACAATCCAATAATTCAAATATAATAAAAGTAATACAAAAGTTATTAAATGGCTGAAATAAAAAATATATAGATGAAAACACAGGCAAAACACTCCATGGGACAGTGGCTTCAAAATGGTTTTAAGGAAAACTGACTCTAACAGCAAGGAAAACAAAAACAGTAATAAATGGACTACATCAAACTAAAAAGCTTCTGCACAGCAAAAGAAACTATCATTAAAAGTCATTCTACTAAATGGAGAAAATATTTGCACATCACCCATCTGCCAAGTGATTAAAATTCAAGATATATTAAAAACTCATATAACTCAACAACAACCAAACACATTATCAAATGTGGGCAGATAATCTGAATAGACACTTCTCCAAAGAAAATGTATAGCTGCACAAATGTATACAAGCACATAAAAAATATTCATCATCACTAACCAAGGAAATACAAATCAAAACCATGAGATATCACTGCACACTTGTGAGAATGGCTCACATTAGAAAAACCAGAACCACCAAGTGCTGGCAAGGGTGTGGAGAAAAGAAATCTTCACACACTGTTAGGCAAACTGTCAGTTGATACAGTCTATAGAAAACAGTATGGAGGTTCCTCAAAATACTAAAAATAAAGATCTACCTTATGATTCAGCAACTCCACTTCTAGGTGATCTCTATGAAAAAATATAAAATCACTAATTCAAAAAGATACGTGCATTACGGGTCTCCCTGGTGGCGCAAGGGGTTAAGCACCGCGCCATGAAGTTATCCATAGCCACTGCATCACATGTTGGATCCCCAGCCAGGGAGCTGACCCACGTGGCACAGCCGACCTCTCCAGTCTTACCCACTGCTCCCCTCAGCATTGTGTTTCAGTAGATCTGCCTGTTCTGTTCCCCATTGTCTCTGGTGAATCCTCTCACCACTCCCACCTCTGACCTGTACCCCAGTTCTTGTATGCATAAATAAATCTTTAAAAAAGAAAATAGAAAAATCATTTATTTAGGAACCATACATAAAAACTGAATCAAGCAAGAATCATCAAAGAATGCTAAGCCAGATGGTGAAAGTTCACTAAGAAACTCAGTATTTACAGTCTTATGGTAACACCCCAAAATTATTTATTGATTATAGATTATGGCAGTGGAATGAAAGAAGTACTGCATCAAAGTTCAAGTTTTCATCATTACATTGTAGCTATGCCTTTATTACATGTAATGGGCATGGATGTCTGCAACTTACTCTTAAATACATTTTTCTCTTACTCATTAAATAAATGTGTATACACAGACAAGAATGAAAAGAGGGAAGGAGAGGAAACAGGGTAGAACAGCCTGGGCCTGGGAAGAAAGACAAAGAAGAGACAAAAATAAAAAGAAGGGAGAAGAGTAAAATGGAAAAGAGTATAAGAAAAAGATGTCAAGAAATATGGTTAACATGGCTGAGGAAAGTGATTTTTTTTTAATTTTATATTTCTGTTTAATAATAGTCACTAGTGGTATTATCAACAGCTAAAAAGCAAACAGCATCAAATACCTAAACTCTAAATTAAAATGATGATCAGGACATGGCAGAACTGCAAATACCTGTGGCAAATCCACTCTTTTGACGACTTAAAAATCTGTTGTATCCTCTCCCCATGAATGATGCTTTAGGTACAAACTGGTAGACTTCTTTAGATAATGCTGAAAAGTATTAGTGTAAGCATCATCTAACATTTCACCAAGAAAATTCTAGACTCATTGGAGAAGCCAAAAGGTAGCAAAAAGAACAGATTTGCATAATCTGGTATCACAGAACAATAATTTCCCAGGAATGTGTTTCACTGCAAATGGACAAATTCGCTATCTACACTTATTTCCACCCTGTACTTTGGTTTTTAAAGGTTATTCGTCTCTAAACTGACCAGCCCAAATCAGTAACAGGAGAGGGAAGGTCCCAGATTGTTAAGTGACTGAAAACAGCTCAAGCAAATGAGCTATCAATCCAAATGTCACAGATAAATCACATTTCAGAAAAAGTGATTTACCCCATGGAACCTGTGTTAATGTACCCTAGCATTCCATAGCTACTGCATTAACACAAATATAACAGAAAACCTTTCAAGGATTGTGGAGGAAGACGGCCAAGAGATAAGTGAAGGTGACACGAGGTCACCTTGTGCTATAATTATTAAACAAGTACAACGTACAATTCATTTTCCCAAAGAAATACTCTTTCATTTTTCTTGAAATAAAAAAAGCTTTCTTGAAAAGTAATCCTGGGGAGGGAAATCCTGGCCTGGGAAAGGCAAAATTCTGCAAGGCTTGGTAACCTTTTAAAACCACCAAATCGCGATCCAAACAGCACACACATACATTCACATACTGCTTTAAAACCCACCCATTTTTCCTACAGGAGCAAACTGATATAGGGTCTCAGTCACAGGAGAACTATTTAGAAGAAGGTTATTTAGCAATACCTCAGAGAGTGAGTAAGCTGGCCCAAGTGAGTCTGCCAAGTATGGGCAGACCCTGGGGAGGGAGCTTCCAACACTTGAAGAAAAAAGACTAAACTACGTTTGTCTTAGAGAAAAAACAAGTCTCCTGAAAATCTACACTTATCAACCTAAAAAAATAGCTCTTAAAAAAAATAAAAGCCCTTCTCTGTCTTGTGTCTTCCTAATTTTGATAGGGATACAAAATAATTTCTTTTTTTTTAAGATTTATTTATGCATACAAGAACTGGGGTACAGGCCAGAGGTGTGGGGGGTGAGAGGATCCACCAGAGACAGAGTGGGGAACAGAACAGGCAGATTAACTGAAACACACTGCTGAGGGGAGCAGCGGGCCAGGCAGGAGAGGTCTGCTGTGCCATGCGGGTCACCTCTCCAGCCTGCGGCAGGGATTGAACTTGTGCTGCAGTGTCTGTGTTGGCTTCATAGTTCGTTGCTTAACCCACTGCACCACCAGGGATGTCCCAAAACAATTTAACTCAAAACAAAAAGACTGAGTGCATAAGTAATGGTGAGTTGTGAATGATACCTGACTTCTCCAGTGGGGGAAGAGTCCTAGAAAGAGCCAGACTTGGGGAAAGAATGGCCCATTTACCTGTCAATTCCATGCAGTCCTTTATCATGTGGACCAAGGGTTAGCAGACATTCAAATTTTTCAAGCTAGAGATCCAGGGTTTTGTGCGTAATCTCCCAACTTTAATGTCAGCAATTCATTCCCAAAAATGTTACAGGCAGCAAGCCTCCCTGGTGGCACAGGGCTAAAGTCTCAGTGCCACTAAGCTGTCGCCAGCCACTGTAGCATGAGTTCAATCCCTGGCAAGGGAGCTAATCCACATGGCACAGCAGAACTCTCCTGCCTTGCCCACTGTTCCCCTCAGCAGTATACTTCAGTAGATCCACCTGTTTTATTCCCCACTCTGTCTCTGGTGAATCCTCTCAACCCCCACAACTCTGGCCTACATCCCAGTTCTCGCATAAATTTTTTTTTCAAAATTAAAAATCTAAAAAAGTTACATGTAGGACAAACCCGTCTGAGTATTCTGTTTGCCTTGTTAGTCACCACTTTTCAAACTCTGAAAGAGTCTCCCATAGAGCCCCTTCAAGTTCTACTTTGCAGATTCCACATTCTCTTAAATAATGTCTCTCAGGAGGTCTCCAACCTTCCCCATAATAGTTCACCAGACTCAGACTCCCAATAAAGGTGTTAACGCAAAGGACTCAATCACTCACTTACATTGAAGAACCTGAAATATACTGACTTGGAAATTGAGAACCTCACTCAGTGTGTTTTCAGGTCTTTCAATAACCATAATGGAAGCAGACTGCCTTGTGAGGCATCTTTAATCAAAAGTCCTGCCAAGAGTGACACCAAACATTATTAAACTAGACTACAGAGCCAAGTTATGCTTTTGGTGACCAAACCTAAAGGAATTTCAAAAAATAGAAGCATTTAAAACCTGATGGGAATAAATTCTCTGGAAAGAACATGGCTTGCGCTACACCAGCTTTTGTCAGTGATGATGAACTCATCGCTGACCTTGGACAAGTCACCTCACCTTCCTAGAGCCTCAGTTTTCTTATCATTAAAAATGAAAGAGAGTGAATTTATGTTCCAAGCTCTTCTAGCCCTGAAATCCTAGTTTCCTTTCATTTATATTATCTCTCATTAGCCCCTGAGTTATTTTATTAAACATAATTAATTTTTCCTGGGTTTAGTCTATGATCTTCCTAAGCTATGTTTTAAGTTTAAGGATAATAACTACGTTTATGCTTTATACCCCTTGCATTGCTGGCAAGATGCTTTATTGAACAGCAGATACAGCATTAGTTGAACTGAATTTATGCAACCTGATTTTAAAATATTTACAAGACTACCAAAACAAAGCTTCTGCCTTAATCTTACTCATAGCTTCTGCTTCGATACAATTAATAGTACTGTTTAGTGTAGCTAAACAAATAACTTTTAAACTCTTGGCAGTTTCTAGTTTTTCAATTAACTTACAGAGCACTACTTCACAAGATCTATTACAGAACCTACAAGAGCTAGCCAACCTTAATGAATTACAACAACCTTAGGTTTTTTCCAGGAGGGATCACACTTAGTGAAACTAAATAAAAAGTTAAGATGTAGTTACTCAGTCTTCATTACCTTATAAGTAGCAATCCTGGCTACAAAGCAAAAGTTCATCATAAATTCAGAAAGGGAAGAGCCATAAGTGTTTGACTAGCAATCTTTATACTAGAACACGAAGTGGAGAAGCACAAGCAGAAAATAAAAGCATAGTTCCATCACAACCAAACAGGCTGCCTGTTGGCAAACAGCCTCATTTGTGCAAAGAGCTATACACCTTCTCCAAAGACATTAAATGTTCATTTACAACAGAATGGCCACATCATTTTTAAATGTGTCTGCTCCAAAGTTTTAGAATATCCTTACCATGCTACTCAAGCCATTTTTTTTTTCTTAATGACAAGGTTAAGTTAACACAATGTTAAGATGGTTCATTTAAATGCAAATCAGGAAATTTAGAAATTAAAAGTACCCACAGTAACTGTTAACTGTCATACTGCACAACATATAGGATTGTAGATATTCAGCACAAGCACAGGCATGCCAGGTTGCATATGCATTAAACAGAATTAACACAGCTCTTGGAATTTCAAATCTCAGTAACTGTCAAAGAAAACAAGGTAACCCTTATAATTAAGACTCATGGTTAAAACCTGCCTTTTACTAAATCCCAAACCTGTCTCCTACTAAAATTAAAATGCAAGTCAGTTGAAGATTTGAGGAACAGGTGAGGGGGAAGGAGTAAGACATTAAGAGGTATAAAAAATACAGGTGGAGGGGGGCCTCCTGGTGGCACAAGGGGTTAAGTCTCAGCACTGTGAAGCAAACCACAGCCACTGTGGCACGAAGTTCGACCCCTGGCCAGGGAGCTGACCCACAAGGTGCAGCAGACCTCTCCTATCTCTTCACTGCTGCCCTCAGCAGTATATTTCAGTCATTCTTCCTGTTCTGCTCCCCATCCTGTCTTTGGTGAATCCTCTCACTCCTCCTGCACCTCTGGCCTGTACCCCTGTTCTTGTGTACATAGATAAATAAAGCTTTAAAACAAAAAATACAGGTAGTCCATATAAAATTAAAAAAACCTGTTTCTCCCCCAAAAATTCACAATCTTTTCCTAATCACAATTGCAGTAACTTTGAAGAAGAAGAAAAAAACACAAAACACCAAAACTTAGCCTAGGACACACCTGAAAGTCAAAATATAATAGTAAAGGGGCCTCCCTGGTGGCTCAGTGGGTTAAGCAACACAATATGAAGCAAAACCGCAGCCACTGCAGCACAAGTTCGATCCCTGCCGCCGGCCAGGGAGGGGACCCACATGGCATTGCAGACCTCTCCTGCCTNGCCCGCTGCTGCCCTCAGCAGTGTGTTTCAGTCAGTCTGCCTGTTCTGCTCCCTACTCTGTCTGGTGAATCCTCTCACCTCCCGTGATTCTGGCCTGTACCCCCAGCTCTTGTATGCATAAAAAAATAAATCTTTTAAAAATATATATATAATAGTAAAAAGCTTCTACTAGAGTAATTTAATCACGTAAGTCATCATTTGTATGTGATCAATTTATTATACACAAATACATCTTTTTTTAAATTTATATCTATTTGACATCAATTGTAATCCCCATGTAGTCCCCATCACCATATCACCAGTGCACCATCACCTCAGTCCCCTCCCCCGTGCTCCCATCTGCCCTCAACCCTCTTCCTCCCCTTCCCCACCAAGTGTCCCCAATTTGTCCTTGTCTTTTCATTTTTGGTTTTTACACAAATACATCTTATATCAGGCACTTATATGACATACAGAAGTTGTCACTCTTCTTCCAGGAATAGAACTAAGAAAAATGGATGTTTTGCTAGGATCTTTACTATGTTTTAAAGATTATTATGTTATGATTATATTATTACTATATCACATATATGATTATGTCATAATTATTTAAAATATCATGATACTTTAACATAATAGAATGTTTAATTACTCTCATTTTCTTTTCTGATTTTCTTGAGCACACCAAAGCAATAGGAAACACAGTGGAACTGAATGAAAGAACTGCCTTGCCACAAGCCTAAGGAAACATAATGCCCTCCTAATGGTAATGTTCCCTTTAAACAAAAGACCAAAGGTAAATCTAAAAAATGTTTCAACCACTTAGCCATTCAACACACAAATATTTGAGTACCTTGTCCATAGAGACACTATTCCAGACAGCAGACAAGACCAAAACCAAAAAATTCTTCACAAAGTATACAATGTAGAAAGGGCATAAATAAGTGTACAAAGACATTATCAATGCTAGAAGAAAATTAAGCAGTGATGTTAACAGAATTAGGTAGGATCCCTTGAGGACCCTTCTGTGTCGGTAACATTTGAGCTGAAATCTGCAAGTCAAGAAGAGCTAGTCCAATGAGCAGTCCAGGCAAAGGTAACTGACAAGGCCGCACCTCCCAGGACTTCCAAAAAGGGGAATCCAGTGACTACAGCATAGAGGAAGAGATGAGAGATCAAAGGAAAAAAATCAGAAAACAGAAAAACTCCCAAACTGCTGAAGTAACTTTGCAGTAAGTTTACTCAGCTTCATTTCAGTACGGTTGAGACCACTAGTAATGAAAGTATTTAAGAGAAAGCTACACTAAGGCCTCATAACCAGACAACTGATTACAGAAGCAGAGGAAGTCCTTGTTTCAAAAAGAACTGGATGACTCTGGTCTGAAAAGCAAAGATGAAGCCAGCATCTGGAGTGGAGGCACAAGAGGAAAAAAAGACACAAAGGGAAGAGGTTTTTGTTTTAGAACAATGGTACTAAAAAGGAGAGAAACTTTTCATACAGCTGAGGGGAAACTCACAGGAAGAAGAGCACTGTACTTTCCTCAGAAAGCCAGAAGAAAAGATGAATGACCTTGACTAGTCTAGGAAATTACCCAGTCCTAGAGAGAAAACAAAAAAGAAATGTATCTAAAACTTGTGTTGTAGTGTAAACCTTAGATGACCTACTTTGTCATTCATTCATCAGACTAACCAATTATCATGTCCTAGTATCCTGCTAGGTGCCAGGAATGCAAAGACTCATTTAGAAATCCCTACTACATCATCACAGTAATCATTAAGTACAAAAGAAAACACATGCCTTTACAATAGAGAAACCTGATAGATGCCACTTAATCAAGGATTTAAACAGCAGCACCACCAGTAAAATAAGCAGATAAATGCTGCAAGGCCCTGAAAAATACAACATATATGAAATATTCTTGTCAAAAGTGTCAACAGTCAGGGTCTCCCTGGTGGCACAGTGGGTTAAGCACTATGAAGCAAACCACAGCCACTGCAGCACCGGCCAGGGAGGGGACCCACATGGCACAGCAGACCTCTCCTGCTGTGCCCACTGCTCCCCTCAGCAGTGTACTTCCCTTGATCTGCCTGTTCTGCTCCCTGCTCTGTGGTGAATCCTCTCACCCCCCTCCCCACACACACACACCTATGGCCTGTACCCCAGTGCTCGTATGAATAAATAAATCTTTAAAAAAAAAGTGTCAACAGTCAAATTCAAGTGGCAGAACATGTACCAAACTGACCTCAACTACTCAAAAAATGTATCATAGAAGGGGGGAGGGGGGACACTAGAAATCAAAACTTAAAGACATAAGAACTAAATGTAGTATCTTTTTCATTGAATTTTGTAACTATAGAGAATATCATTGGGGCAAGTGGAGAGTTTAATACAAATATGAACTGCACAACAGATCAGAATTTCTGAGAATCTTGTTAAAAGCCAAACTTTGGCTAAGATCTAGTATAGGTGTATGCATTCTCACAAGTTTCCAAAACTTGATACTGTAACAGAGACTATTAAGGGGAAAGACCCTCCTGAATAAATTACACAAATAAGTTATGGACTTCAACCCCCATTCCAGACCTACAAAATCCAGAAACTACAAATCCCGTAAGGTCATATCAAAGAGCCGATCACTGGGACCTGAGGGTAAAGTTAAGCAGCCAGGCTAAGTTAAAAAGCAGACATGTGGGCCTTGGGGATCACTTTTTCCTTGGAAGTCAGCTCTCAGCGCACCATTGGGTTCCAGCTCCAAAAAACTGGTAAAATATCTATAGATCTATATCCCTCTCTTCCCCTTTTATATTCACTATGCTATTTTCCCTTCCCGTATAAATAAAACCCTTTATTTACCTTTGTTATCTGTGCCAACAATTATAAGTACCATTCAAGCACGCGGGTGAGGACCCAGTCAAGCAAACCCACTTTATATTAGGGTTGCCCTGTAACAAGACAACTCCATAAAAAAGGAGGTTCCATATTCCCTGCCCCACCTAATGAGGGACAGAGCGGAGGGATCAAGTAAAGATATAGAACAAGAAGGGAGACACATGGAGAAGGGCACCACTTGCTTCTCAGCTTTGGATTTGCACTAAGGTTCAGGGACTAGTTGAGACAAGTAGATACATGTCAGTGAGTTACATGTGAAGAGGCTGACAATTGTTACCTTGATTTGCACTTTGATTTTGCTTCTTTGGTCCCAGACTTGCCTGGTTCCTTTTGCCTCTTTCCTTTGATTCCCCACCAGAAAGTGCCTTAGACTTGTGTAAGACTTCAAGTATCCATAGCCCTGCTTGGAGGCCAGCCCTGTCTGGCTGCGCATTTACCCACAATGGGATGGGTGACTTTGGGTGTTTGGGAGAAACTTCCCTCTTCTTTCTCTACTTCTACATGCACACTAATCCTAAAAGATCTTTCACACTAAGAGTATACTTTATCTTCATGTGGCCAGGGGCAGAATTCCTTTAGTGTCCAAGTTTGAGGGCCCCAAGGTACCCCTCAGTCTGCCCACTAACAATACGGATTCTTGAAGCACCATTTAAAACAAGTTATATAATGTTACTTTATCAATCTAAGTTTCTTATGTAATGTTATATAAGCTTATTCTTAGGAGCTACATATAGGAGAACTTAAGAGTGAAGTACCCTAATGTCTGTAGTTTATTTTCAAATGGCTCAGAAATAAGCTTATATAAAATAAATGAACAAAAAATGTTAATTGGTAAACCTTGGTGAATTGATGAATAAAGTATTCACATATTAGTCAAGTTTTCTGTAGTTTCGAAAGAAAAAAAAAGGTGGACAAAAAACGCTCACAGACTAAACAGGAAAAGTTATAACACAATAAAAATATACAAGTGTGAAGTGCTCCATTGGTGCACAGAAGGAGACAGAGGAGGGGTCCTCATCTGGACATGGAGTACTCAGTAAGGGTCTGACTGGTGGTGAGGGTGAGCATTTCAGGTTGTGCAAAGGAACATCGGCATTAGAGACCTTTGTACTTTCCAAGAACCACAAAAGTGCTTTGTCAAAGTAAAAAGAGGAAGGATAGTGAAGCAACAAAAGCTAACCAAAATAATTAAAAAGACATTATAAGTTTGGACTTTAGCCTTCCTAACCTAAAAATAATTTTGGATGCATTCTATTCCCCAACCCCACCCCTACCCCCAACCACAATGCTCATTATCCTTTAATGACCCCCATCTCCTGAAAGGCAAGTGAGGTGCAGGCACCTAGGTAACAAAGTATGTCCACTTGAAGATCTTGTTTGAAGGTTTTTGCCCACATGCCGGAAAGCCCCCTCTTCCAGGAAAAATACTCTGGAACCAGCATCTGGGTCTCCTCACTGCCAGGTACAGTTTCTGCCATGTATAATGTCTCATAGTCCACCTGCCAGTCTGGACTCAGCAGAAAGGGACGCGCTTAACCTTGGAAGTCTCAGACTCCAGAAACAGAGCCTGCTGCCATTAGTTCCAAAGAAAATGACACTGGCAAAGGCATTCTTCCTTAGCTTGTCCAATCACTGGAACATTCCAGTGATGAGGATATAACTCATATAACTCTGGATGAGCGACTCAGGGAAGCAGCCACCTCATCAAGATGATCCCAAAAATACAGCAGCACCAGAGAGAATGTGTGTGCGCGCCCACTGGAGTAAGTGCACTTTAATTCACCCACCACAAAGATACTCTTGGGCAGGTGAGCAAAGGGGTTCATGGCCTTGGGTTCAGCAGCCAGCACTTGCTCACATTGTCCATTTCCTCATTAGGAACAGATGGCTGCCTTTTTCTTCTCTTTCCACTCAGTCTGGAAAAGCTTCCATTCAGGAAAAGCTTTGCTTTTCCTACCAAGAACCCTTCTTCTGTGAAGTATCTTTTATAGGCTGATTCTCTGAAAACTTCTTAACATCAAACTAGAGTTTGATGTTAAAGACAATTTCACCTCCCCCAAGACAGCACGGAACTGGGGCCAGTTAATGCAGTTGAAAAACCACAGCTGGTATTGGGGAAGCCCTAGAAGAAAGAACCTGGCAGAATAGGACCTGTTTATAGAACACAACAGGGTGCAGAAAACTGTGATGTCAGCCAATGTCACCCATTCACCACCAGAAAAGTCCTTGGCTTCAGTGAGCATCCAGCAACCCAAGGATTCACCTCATCTCTTGCATTCTTTGTGGCTGCTTGTTATAGAGCATGAAGCCCAAGGTGGGGAAAACTGGCTACTGCATGAAGCCCAAGGTACTGGCTAGGGGCACTATGATAAGTAAAGTTCACCCACTAATACCACTTGGGCAGCTGCCTCTGGAGCACTTCCCCACAGCTCACTGCTCATATAGTAGGCAATGGCACTGCTCTCCAACAAAGAATCTATCATCCCTGTCAAAAGCTGGAACCTTACTGGCAGGAAATTTTCAGAGAAATTCAGGGGTGTGGTTGGTTTGGCCATAATGGAAGTGGGGTGATGCAGAGAACACATGGACCTGAACTCCACTATACTAAGTGGCAATGAGAGCCTTGAAGGCTCTCCAGTTTTCAGGATATATATACCCAGGGTCCCAGATACCACAGTGATTCTGCAGAGAAAAGGGGTGGAGCTCTTGGTGCTGTTGCAAAGAACCTGCATTCTGTTCTTACTGTTTGCAAGTTGCTGGAGTAATTCTAAAACCATCCTATCCTACACCAAAAAAAAAAAAAAAGGAGCGAACACCACCACTACCGTTAGCAAAGTGAGAGCCTAAAGGTGACCACCAAATGCCTTCACACTCAGAGCAGCATGTCCCCAACCTAAAGGCCATGCTGAGCTGAGTTCCCCAAACTCCACAGGCCCCAAACCAACCATCTTCCTCCCAATCTATCCCCTCTGTAGCCTTCTCAACTACGCTATCTAATCACCACCAAAACAGGTCCCCTACAGGGAGACTATAAGAGCCTCTCTTTCTACTTCTTCCCTCACCCTCCTCTATACTACCTCAGTAAATATCTCACTCTATTAAACCATTCTGGCTTAGGTCCTAATTTAGGTATCTGTAAGTCTCATTTCCAAGTGTTCTCGCTGAGATTGTCCCCACCAGACAGGATGAAACCAAAACTCCAGCAAATAAATAAACCTGAAGTGCACTAGCCCGTGAGCCTCATCACCTGCCTCAACACCATGAAACTCCTACAGTGTATATGCCTGTCTCCAGAACTTTAGACAGCCCTTTCCTTCACCCAGGCACTCTTGCAGACATTTCTGTGATTTAGACTCACAGAAATGTCCTGACTCCCCTAAACTTGTTCCTTCTTTTCTGAGTTACCCCAGCACTTGAAAGGAACCGCATCTTGCCACACTACACTTCATCAGTGTCTGTCTCCCATCAAACTATGAACTCCTTTGAGCACAGACCCATGCCTCTATTGAGCACAACTTTCATCTGCTAACATTCTACAAATGTTTAACTGAATTGACTCTGCTGTTTTTGGCTTCATCTAGCAACACTGACACATGTGGAGAGACAAAGAAATGAGCACAAATGGGTATAGATTGGTAATTCTCACCTATTAGTGATATTAGTAATGCTTCAGAATAATCCCTTCAGCTAGAAAAAGGAAGCTTTAAACTTCTTGAAGCTAGAAATGGTGATTTACACATCCTTAACATCTCTCATCTAGCACCTGCTTTGATAGGCAGGCTTTTACAATATTTAACTAAACCCTTCCCATTGCAACTGAGATACAGCAAATTAAATATTGTCCTAGACCTGCCTCATAAAGGTATCTAGAAAACAGATGACCCCCAAACAAGCTTAAATTTATCTCAAGGATTTCTCTGGATTTCTTCTCCCCCCAACCCCCATGGGATCAAATTCACATTTCACTTAGCCACTTCTCTCCAAAATGACAGATTTTTAAAGATACACTTCAAAGTCAGTCCAGAGTTTTTCTGAGAAAATGATGACCCCTAGGTCCAGGGAAGCAAGAAAATGATTACAGGAAGCCTTTGCCAATTCAGAGGTCCCCAAGAACCCTAAGAACACTGACTCATCAGTAATAGTAACTTACCCTTTCATAGCATCTTATTCAGCACACTATCATTTTTCACAAACTAAGAGTCTGGATTAATATTGAAATATTTAACATAAATGAAATATTCAACATACCATGAAAGAACAGTAACAATGCATCTTTGCTTAGAAAAAAAGCCTGTATCTGAGTTGCATTGGGCAAATGGACTATTAGCAAAAGTTTCTATTCTTCATGTCACTTAAAATGGACCACCTTGAGTGCATTTTCTGAGTTATGATAGCACTTCCAGTTTCAAGAACGCGCTGCAGACTAACCTATTTAACAGACCTATAGGAAAAATAAAAAATAAACCTACAGGATTATGTAATCTTATAAACCTATATGACTATATTAACCAGGCTTTACAACTCATCTTCAAATTCATCATGTCAAACACTAATATAATCAATAAAATCTTTCCAAGATACAACTGACAGTACACTTATTTATGACAATATTTTAAAATGCAAGCTCAGAACAAATGAGGCAAATCCACAGTTCATTTAATAAACTAGAATAGGAAATTCAGGAAAGAACACATCTTTAAATTAGCAATTAAGGAATAAGTCAGTTATTTAACAGTAAGACTTAAGTGGTTTAAATTACTCATTACAAAAATAAGTATTTTTCTAATTTAAAATAGTATTTCTGGGCCCTCCCTGGTGGCGCAGGGAGTTAAGCGATGCACTGTGAAGCAAACCACAGCCACTGCAGCATGAGTTCGATCCCTGCCACCAGCTGGGGAGGTGACCCACATGGTGTAGCAGACCTCTCCTGCCTGGCCCGCTGCTCCCCTCAGCAGTGGATTTCGGCCCATCTGCCTATTCTGCTCCCTGCTCTGTCTAGTGGATCCTCTCACACCCCACACCTCTGGTCTTTACCCCAGTGCTTGTATGCATAAATAAATAAATCTTTAAAAAAGAAAATAGTATTTCTTCAGTAAAGTCCTTAAGTCTTCTAAAAATATTTTTTTCAGATGCAAATTACAATAATCTCCACAATAATACCCTCTCATCTTTTACAATGGAAACATGAATATAATAAATTTTTTAAAAACCCAAATGACACTAATCATACAATACTTGCTCCAAATAATCAAATCTTTGCTTCAAATATTTAGAGTAACACTCAAAGTTGCCTTTCAACTATATTTACATGATATATATTACTCCAAACTTGCAGTCAGTGAAAAGGTACAAATTAAATCCTAATCACAAAGTGGGACTGATAGATGACAATCTATCAAAAAATAAATAGAAATGCATTATTAATTTCAAGCTCCATTAGAAATGGGTGGGGGCATGCTTGCACATGAAGATAAAACAATGTTTAATAGTTATGAAAAAGTAAAGAATAGGGCCCTCCCTGGTGGCGCAGTGGGTTAAGCAACGCACTATGAAGCAATCCTCAGCCACTGAGTATGAGTTCGATTCCTGCCTCCAGCCAGGGAGGGGACCCACATGGCACAGCAGACCTCTCCTGCTGTGCCCACTGCTCCCCTCAGCAGTGTGTTTCAGTCCATCTGCCTGTTCTGCTCTCGTTCTGGTGAATCCTCTCACCTCCCTGGACTCTGACCTGTACCCCAGCTCTTATATGCATAAGTAAATAAATCTTTAAAAAAAAAAAAAAGAAAAAGTAAAGAATATTCAGAGGTTGCAACAGCGAAAAGACAATATTGATGCTTTAACTCTGAATCATGGTTGATTCTTCACACTCTGAACTTCCAGTAATAGACAGATTTAGCACAGTGCTGTTGCAGGTGAACAAACCATATGAGATAATGGCAAGTCAAACCAGAACAGTCACTTCTCCACAACATGGGGACTAAGCCTACCACCACACTTCATTAATGACACCCTCAAGGTCTAGAAACAAACACAATGGTATCTGGGCAAGTTTTTGCTCTGTGAGACTCTCACAAATGCCTACTACATTTAACTTTTTTTCTTAAGAGTGTTGAGTAAGATTTAAATCCTCCAATACCACCCTATATTCAAAATTAGTATTATGAACCAGAAGAAACTCAGCAAAATGCAGGCACAAGTACACAATGGTGAGAAAGGTACTTCTCCAAGAAAGAAGTGGTGCAAAAAACAGCTACTGCAGATGATTTAAAAAAGAAAAAACTTCAGTTCCCCTTAAAGAAGTTAAGGGTAAACAGTATCTTTGGTATTGAAGAGATGACTGTATTCACAAATGAAGGGGCAGTGATCCACTTTAACAATCTGAAAGCTAAGGCATCTCTGGTAGCAAACATTTTCACCCTAGCGCTTTGGTCATGCCGAGAAACAAAGCAAATGACAGAAATGCTACCCAGCATCTTAAACCAGCTTGGTGCAGACAGTCTCACTAGTCTTAAGGAGACTGGCTGAAGCACTGCCCAAATAATCTGTGGATGGAAAAAAAGCACCCCTTGCTCCTTGAAAAAGACTGTGAAGGGGATGATGATGAAGTGCCAGATCTTGTGGAGATTTTCAATGAGGTTTCCAAGAACGAAGCAAACAACTGAATTAACTTCTGAAGGAGATAAAAGTAGAAGTTACTGGGAGCCACTGTTTTATACTGACTGCTTTTTAAAACTTTGTTCGTGGAGCTGACAAAAACATAGACCTAAAATTCTTAAGCTTGAGTTCCTTGGCCACTGCAACTTTTTAGCTTTTGTTTATACACATTTCATTCCTTGAAGCTAATTAAGCTAAAGAAGTCTGGGAATGTTTGAAACAAGGTTAGTAAAATTCTTTACTTAGTATATACAGCTTTAGTTTTTAACGTATATAAGTTGTCATTGATTTGTACACAGAAAGCAAATTGTTATAGAAAGTTAATTATGGCATGTAATAAGATTAAAAGAATAAAAGATTACGGCATGATAAAAGATTTTAAATGACAATGCAACGGGCGGTATAATCATCCAATTTTTAGATAAATAAGCACTAAGGACGTAACATACAATATGATGACTACAGTTAACACTGCTTGTAGGATATATCTGAAAATTAAAGAATAGATTCTATGAGTGCCTATCACAAGTTTTTTCTTTTATTTTTTCTTTGAAATCACAGATGTTAAACTTACTATGAAAATCATTTTATATGATCCAGCAATCCCACTCCTAGGAATATACCCAAAAGACACAAAAACTCTGATTCAAAAGAATACCTGCACCCCTATGTTTATAGCAGCACTCTT
>JAGFMF010012151.1:4302466-4333033 GCA_019455555.1 Galemys pyrenaicus | reverse complement strand
TGGTGAATCCTCTCACCCCCCCACACCTCTGGCCTGTGCCCCAGTGCTTGTATGCATAAATAAATAAATCTTTAAAAAATAAATAAATAAATAAATAAAAGTAACTACTAACCTCAAAAAAAAAAGAGAAAATCATTGTGCTGTATGCCTTAAATTTATATACTGTTTTATGTTAAATAGCTGTCAATAAAATTGGGGAAGGGGGACAGAAGACAGGTGTTCGTAAGGATGGAGAAAAATTAGATCATTTGTGCACTGCTGTTAAGATGTGAAATGGACATTATGGAAAGAAGTATGGCAGTTCATCTGAAAATTAGAAGTTAATTTACTGTATAATTCAATAATTTCACTTCTAGGTATATGTCCAAAAGAACTGAAAGCAGGGTCTCAAGAGATATTTGTACCCCCGTGTTCATAACGGCATTATTCACAATAGCTAAAACATGGAAGCAACCAAGTGTTCACTGACAAAAGAACAAACAAGCAAAATGTGGCAAATACATACAACAAAATGTTATTCAGCCTTAAAGAGGGAAAAGCTGACATGTCAAACAAGGGTAAACCTTGAGAACATTATGCTAAGCAAAGTAAGGCAAACACTGTATGATTCTACTTATTTGTGGTACCCAGAGTAGTCAAAAAGAGAGCAGAATGGTGGTTGCTAGGGGCTGGAGAACAAGGAAACCATGAGTTGTTTAGCAGGCAAGAGCTGAATTTTGCAAGATGATTTCCAAAGATGGATGGCAGGGATGGTTGCACAGCAATATAAAAGTACTATCACTGAACTGTACATTTTTAAATGTTGAAGTTTTTATGTTATGTATGTTTAACCACTATAAAGTTTTAAGGGGAAAAACAAAGAAATTCTAACACATGCTACAACATGGATGAACCTTGAAGATATGTGTATTATGCTATTTATATTTTGTTGTGTGTATTTTATACACACATCTCCCCAGAAAAGGATAGTAAGAATGCATAGTCAAGTGCAAGTTTTAGAAGTTCAGGTAAAAAAAAAAGACCACTTTCAGAAATAGTAATGATGTCTCAATGGAAAAAGTAGGATAAAATAAAAATGATAGCATCTGGGTCAAAGTTAGATGAAGCATTTCGGTATACATGTCGAAAGATGCAAGGGCTTATAGAGAACTATTACAGTAAAAAAAATAAGGCTGAAAAAAATTAAGTTTGGGTAAGAAGAGCTTTGAATACCAACCTAAAAGTCAGACCAGGCCATGAAATTAATCACATAATATATGCAAGTTATGCAAGTAGCACTAATTCCAAGTGAAAATTCAGAGGCAGTGGCATCTAAGGGGACTTTAATAAATGAGTTTTGTCAGAAGAGAGAAAGAAAGTGCTCCAGGCAAAGGAAAAAAATATGAAAAAGGCACCAAAAGTAAACAATAAGGCCTCCCTGGTGGTGCAAGCACAGCACTATGAAGCATCTGCGGCCACTGCAAGACCAGTAAAATCCCAGGCCAGGGAGCTGACCCACATGGCACAGCAGACCTCTCCTGTCTAGCCCGCTGCTCCCCTCAGCAGTGTTTCAGTGTATCCACCTGTTTTCCTCCCCACTCTGTCCCTGGTGAATTCTCTCACCTCCCCCCGCCCCACACACACACACACATCTACCTGTATCCCAGTTCTTATATACATCTTTTTTTTTCCATAAATCTTTTTTATTTTTTTTTAAACAATGCCAGATGGCACTTAATTTACACCAGGTATTTTTTTTTTAAAGATTTTTTTTTTATTTATGCATACAAGCACTGGGGTACAGGCTAGAGTTGTGGGGGGGTGAGAGGATTCACCACAGAGAGCAGGGAGCAGAACAGGCAGATCAACAGAAGTACACTGCCGAGGGGAGCAGCGGGCACAGCAGGAGAGGTCTGCTGCACCATGTGGGTCCCCTCCCTGGCCAGCAGCAGGGATCGAACTCGTGCTGCAGTGGCTGCGGTTTGCTTCATTTTGCTTCATAATGCGTTGCTTAACCCACTGCGCCACCAGGGAGGCCCCATAAATCTTTTTTAAAAAGTAAACAGAACAAGATAGAGAAATACAAAGTTTTAATAGCTCCAAGATACTCTCAATGAAAATGGAAGCAGAAAGAATGAAAAAAAGGAATTTAAGGTGAAAAGGATTTCATCTATGATTAGATCTGCGTGGAAATAAGTGGAATGCACAGGGGTTCTCCACTGTCCAAAATGACAAATTGGTACAATGCACAATCAATTACAGAACAGTAGCCAGTGAGGTTTGCTACCAGAAAGTGCCACCTTGAGTCTTGGGATACATAATAGCTCATCATGAAAGTGAAGGGTAAAAATGGAGGGGGGGAGTGGGAGGAGCACAAAGGTCCTGTTTTATTTCTCCAAAATACAGTTACCTTCATTTTCATAGCTCAACTACTTCCAGGAGTACACTATTACAAGTCTTCCAAGCACCAGCAGTAGTGATCTTCTCAAAAGGGAAATCAAGGTAATCAAAGTCCCTACAATGGCTTATTAAAGTTCTTAGAATGAAATCCAAACATTTGACCTGGCATTCCAAGGCAATGAGACCTTCTCCCCATCCCAAGAATACTCAGGCTATACAGATCTTAACGTGTCTGAAGACCTTTACACATGCATGCCTCTATGCCCTCTACCTGGATCTTCACTAGTAGACCAAACACCACCCCCAACTATCAGGTCTGTCATAGCTCACACAATTGTTACTTTCTCTAAGGAATTCTAGGACCCTGCTAGTTACAGTTTATCTCCACTTCTAATCCCTAGAGGAGAAAAGCCTCCCATTTGGCCACCCCCAAGCAGCTCTGCAGTGCATCGGTAACCATGGATGAGAGGAAACATCTGCACTCAAAATAAAAGCCTGAACTTCAGCACATAAGTTTAAGGACAGAATGTCTGTGCAAAACAGCCATTCTCCTCTTGAAGTAGGCACCGGATAGGTTAAGTCACTGTATAAATGAGATGCTACTGATGGAACTGAGGGTAATGTCACATGAAAGGTGTGGAGGAGAGCTGAGGGAAGTTGTATAAAATCTTGGATGAGTTAATTGAGGGAAAAAACAGTGGGAAGCAAGAGCCAAAAGGAAAAGGAAAACCAGAAAGAGTTAAATCACAGTCACATAAACTCCTACGACTTTTTATGCCTCCTCCCGACTAAACCCAACTCCAGCTCATCTCCTCAAACGCCACACCCTACGGAAGCCTTTCTGGACTTATCAGGTCCCTCTCCATATTCCACAAGTGTCTTTTATGGTTAGTAGGTTACCCGCACAAGTCGGTATTAAGACACTTATCACAGTCTGCCTCACACTGGGGTATGCACCTTCCCCTATTACTCGGTGAGCACTTAGGGGCAAATACTAAATCTTAATCATCTGCGCTACCTTAAGAAAGTGAATTAAAAAACATATCTTAATATAAGTCAAAAAGAGTGAATAATTGGGCAGACGAGATGAATTCGCCATTATTCCTCTATCAAACAAAATCATACTACACCTTCGTATTTTCTCAAAGTAACTCACCCTAGTTTTAAAAAATCACTGCTGAACAAAATACTCTCGGCATGGAAAGATCACCCTCTCACCACAACAAAATGATTACATCATTTCCTTCAACATAAATATGTAATTTTAGTTGGAGACATAGTTTACTCCTTTCTAAATTATTGTAAATTCCGTACAAAACAAATCAAAAGTGTAACAAAGATGCAGGACTTAAGAGGGTGTCTCGACCCTGGATTTGAGCCAACTGCCGCCTGCATTATTGGGAAGCCATTGCCGCCCAGCCAACGTCAGTCAACATTTTTTTTCCACCAACAAGTGCTTCACGCCCCGCACGCACTCTTCGAGAGTCCACCACCACCACGAAAAGCCTCTAAGGCCACTCCGAAAAGCTAGAACTTATCAGCGTCCAGTGCGTCCAATTAACCAGCACAAGTCGTCTGAGTATTTCGTAACAAAGGTTAACATGGTCCACGCCAAAAGTCCACACGGGCGTGGCGCACCTTCCCGACGAGGCCGGGTCAGAGCCGGCGAGGAGCCCAACTTCCACATTCGCTCGGGCCCGGGAGGGCGGCGGCGGCCCAGCCCGCCAGCCCGAGCAGTTTCGGTGGCGGGGAGGGGGTGAGACCCCAGAAACCAAGTCACTTCGCACCAACACGCCAGCCTTGAAGCCTCTCGCACGGAACTACGCGCAGCCTCTCCCTACCAGGAGGGCCGCCGCGGGCCGGGACCGAGCACCGAGTTCACTAGAAGAAAGTTTAGAAACAGGGAGAAACTTTCCCGAGAGCGAGCGCCTCGGCCGGGCGGGGTCTGCGCCTCGCTCCGCTCCAGCCGCCCGGCTCCTCAACTTCCCGAGCGCCAGGAAGCGCAGGTCCCGCCCGCCCGGGCGGTCTGGGCCGAGGCCCGGGGCCCCGCCGAGGAAGCCGGCCCGACGCCACACCCGCGCCAGCCCGCAGCCCCAGGTCGGGCGGGGTCGCGGAGGAGCCCGCGCCCACCGCCGCGGAGCCCAAGCAGGGGCAAGCCAGCCGGAAGCGCCCCTCGGCCCGACTGGGGAGCCAGCGCCCGCGAGAAGTTACCTGCGCCGAGCGGGGCGAGGGCAAGAGAATTCCCGAGGCCCGAAGCCGACGGCCGCCGCTTTGTCTCGCTACCGTCCGGCTCGGAGGAGGAAATGGGCCGCCCGGCGCCCCCGCCCCCGGCCCGCCCTCAGCCCGCGGCCCCCGCCCCGCGGCCCCGGTCCGGGCCCCGCCCGCCATTCCCAGCACCTCCCTCCGGCGCGCTCTTCCCGGAGCCTCCCGCCGCTACCTCTCCCCGCTTTGCCCGGGCCTCATTTTGCCGGAGAGCCCCGGCAGATTAAGAGTGAGGCGACTCCGGGCTGGGATCCCCACAACGTCCCCTTCCTCTCATACCGTCACCTCCCGCTCCCCGAACTACTTAAACGTAGGCGCTTAAACGGAGAGTGACTTCGAGAGGAAGGAGGAGAGGTAACTCCCGGGAACAGCCCGCGAGCGGGGGAGGGCAGGTGAGTCACCGTTCCGCGCACAGGTGAGTCTCGGGGCGCGGCCCGCGTTGGCCCCACCCCCAGGGACGAGGCGCTGCTACACCGAGTCTGGGGCAAGCTCGGTCCGCGAGTCACAGAGAGTGCGCTAGGTCCACCGGCGGGTTGTGCAGAAGGAGAAAGAAACATGGCTTACAGCAGGAGCCACAGTGGAAGTAGAATTCAACTTTCGGGACCTCTTGCGTGAAGTGGAAGCGCTCCTAGAAATCAGCTAGTCAGCCCCCTCGCTTGTTGGGGGAACTGAGAGCCCTCCTGATACATAACAAGAGAACATGAACAAGAGGGATGAGATTCATCCCCTTACACACACACACACACACACACACACACACACACATTTGAAGGACTTAGCTTCCATCCCTATCCCCCTGACCATTTGGGGAATTTTATTCCCATCCTCTCTCCCTTCCAAATAATAAAAAACTACTAAATAAAAAAGTATGACTATCAGCCTGGAAACGCTAATGATGTTTTTTCTCCCACATCAGGGAGTGAAGAACAGGCTGATTTCAGTTTGGGCCTGTAAATCCGGAAATAATGCAAGGCAGCAATATCCCCTGCCACCTTGGTGTTGAGCTCAGAGCAGGGTGCAGCCCTCAAATTATCATTTACTATTCACATCTTCTCCTCCCCTTGGGAAATGTAAACTTCTGGAAGACTGACCTCCATTCCCTACAGCACCTGGCACAATGCTCATTCCCTGGGGAGTGCCCAGTGGATATCTGTTGGTGAATGTGCCCACTGTGAGTCAAAGTCATGTTGACTTATGTTAAAGAAATGTTGCAAAAGGAATAGAACCATGAAGGGACAGGACACCTTAAAGAGAAAGAAACTTTAACAGTGTAGGGTAAAGGTTGATCAGGTCTTTCCACCCTCTCACCACTGATGATGGACACCTGAGGTGCTGTGAGCATTCCAGGGTGGGCATGCGCAAGTGGGCGCACCTGTGTTGGACACGGGCATAAATGGGCGTCATGAGGACGCCAGAACTGTGAGAACTGAGAGGACCGACAGCCCGACAGCAGCACCAGCGAGCAGCAGCAGTAGAAGTAGCCGAGAGGGTGAGATGCGCTGGGGCCTGGGAGGCCTGCCAGCCTCCCGGCCCCCCACCACCCATGCCTGCCATGTACCTAGCCACCTCTACTAAATAAAGTATGAAAAGCCACCTGGGGCTCCAAGACTCTCCTTCCTTGACCCGTCTGCCCAGAACCATCCAGAACCTTGCTCCGGTGCCCCCATCCTGCCGCTACAAACAGTCATTGTTGTCCTACTACATTCATATTTTTTTTCTGGCTTCGGGATTTTGCTCCTATAATTCTACCTGCCTGGAGTGACCATGATTTCTCCTCACTTCACTTGGCTACCTCAGAACATAACAGTCAAATATTTATTTGAGCATTAAATAAGAATCAGAGCTAAAGGATGAAGCTCATTAACTACATATTCAGTCCTCACAAACAGCTACTTGGGAGATCCCTTGTGTGTTAACAATTTGAAGAAAGCAACAGGGAACATAAAACCAAGCATGGAGCCTTTCTAAGCATGGAGCCCTACTATAAATTGTTTGTCCTCCCAAAACTCATGTATTGAAAACCTAATGCCCAAGATGATGATTGGGAATGAAGCCTTTGGGAGATGATTTAGTTATGAGGTTTTTGCCCCTTTTGCAATTGTACAGACATGGCAAAAAGGCCGTGACTATGAGCCAGGAGGAGAGTTCTCACCAGATTACAACCATGCTGGTGCCTCAATCCTGAACTTTCCAATCTCTAGAACATGGACCAATAAATTTCTGTTCTTATACACAACTGTGTTTTGTATTTACAGCAGCCGAAATAGACACAGATGAAAGTGCAAGGTCTGTTTTGGGGAAAAGGAGGTTTAGATAAAATACATGGTATTTTCAGTGAGCCCTGTAAGGTGAGGGGAGTTCCTTATCTCTGAGAAGTCCTGAAAAGCTTATTGGGGACACTTTGAGCATTTGCTATGTTCCAGGCACTTGTTATATGCTGGAGAAGTACCAGTGAACAAAATTGACTTGATACCTGTTCTCTCTCAACTTTAATGGAAGAGACAAGTAGTAAAACCGATAAACTATAGGCAGCCCTCCTGCCTGCCGATGGCTATGCAGGTGTTTCTTTTTACAATTTTTTTCCCTTTGCAAAGCAGCAGCAGCAGCTCTCCTGCCCACCTGTGACTATCAGGTACTTCTTTTTTCCTTTCTCTTTTTCCTAATAAAACCTATCCTTTTAAAATTAAAAGAAAAAAGTAAGCTATAAAAAAAGGTCAAGTGTGAACATAAAGGAGCAATACAACTAGATTGGGGGAGGGGGGGGGAAATTAAGCCAGTGTGGAGTTCAGTGACCTGAGGTAGTCACAACCCTGTCAGTACTCATCTCTCCACCAGAACTGCTTTCATCAAGATCCCTGATACCCTCGATGGCACCAGGTTCTTTTGATTGTCCTCCAGCCTCCCTAATTGTAACTACCTAGTCTCCTTTAATGAGTACTTCTAAATCTTCCCAACCTCTACATGGTAGTTCTCAAAGTGCAGTCTGAGGACTCCTGAGATCTTTTCAGAAAATTATTATCAGAATAATATTAAAGTAACATTTGCCTTTTTCACTTCCATTCTCTCCTGGTGTTCCACAGACTACATGATGTATGATGTGGCATTACAGGGAACACAGAAGCAAACATGAGAATCTAACTTTTAGTAAGCTTTTTTTTATTAAGATATTATATTGAGAGGCCTTTCGGGTGTCACAAGGGGTTAAGCAATTCACTATGAAGCATCCACAGCCACTGCAGCACAAGTTTGATCCCCGGCCAGGAAGGGGGTCCACATGGTGCAGCAGACCCCTCCTGCCTTGCCCACTGCTCCCCTTAGCAGTGTATTTCAGTCAATCTGCCTGTTCTGTTCCCCACTCTGTTTCACACCCTCTACATCTGGACTGTACCCCAGTTATTGAATACATAAATCTTTTTTAAAAAAAGATATCGATAGAGGGCCTCCCTGGTGGCGCAGTGGGCTAAGCAACACATGAAGCAAACCACAGCCACTGCAGCACAAGTTCGATCCCTGCCGCCAGCCAGGGAGGGGACCCACATGGCACAGCAGACCTCTCCTGCCTCTCCTGCTGCTCCCCTCAGTGTATTTCAGTCAGTCTGCCTGTTCTGCTCCTGTAGCAGCAGGATGGTGTGGCACAGGAGGCAGGTTCAGGATGGTTCTGGGCAGACGGGTCAAGGAAGGAGAGTCTTGGAGCACTCGGTGGCTTTTCATGCTTTATTTAGTAGAGGTGGCCAGGTACATGGCAGGCAGGGGTGCTGGGGGCTGGGAGGCCTGCCAGACTCCCAGCCCCCAGCGCATCTCACCCTCTTGGCTACTGCTTCTCTCTGCCGCTGCTGCTGCTGCTGTCGGTTCTCTCCTCGCAGTTCTGTCTGTCGATCCTCGCAGTTCTGACGTCCTCATGACGCCGCCCATTTATGCCCGTGTCCAACACAGGTGCGCCCACTTGCGCATGCCCACCCTGGAATGCTCACAGCACCACAGGTGTCCATCATCAGTGGTGGGAGGGTGGAAAGACCTGATCAACCTTTACCCTACAGCTCCCCACTCTGTCTCTGGTGAATCTTCTCACTGCCCTAGACTCTGGCCTGTACCCCAGCTCTTGTAGATATAAATAAATAAATCTTTAAAAAAAAAAAAGATAGTAATAGAGCCTTGCAAAAATGAGAAATTCTCCCTGATTTTTCTTTTGTTTTAGAAAACATTTTTTTTCTTTAAAATGTTGTTAATGAGAACATCTTATAGTAACATTGACAGGTAAAACTCAAATAAAAGCTCTCTGAGATGCTCAAATATTACTAAGCGCGTGAAAGAATCCTGAAATCGGTAAGTTTAAGGCTCACTATTAGAGTGTCCCAGGGCTCCATGCTGGACCTCTTTTTCTGTCTACATCAATCCTTTGGTGACCTCATCCAGTCTTTTGGCTTTAAAATGCTAACAACTCCAGATTTCTATCTCAGCTTGAACCTTTGCCTTGAACTCTAAACTCCCACATCCAGCTCCCTGCGTGATACATCCATTTGGATAGCCAGTAGCAACATCCATCTGGTTCTTTCACACTTCAGACATATGTGCCCCAAACTGGAATTCCTGATTCCTCCATCCAAACTACTGATTCCACAGTTTTCTTTATTTTATTAAATGGCCACTCCATTTTTCTAGTTGGTTAGGCCAACTTTGGTTTGGAGCCATCTTTGACTATTTCTCACATTTCATATCTGAGTCTTCAGGGAATCCTGAGCCTCCACCTTCAAATATATTCAGAATACACCAGCTTTCTTTTATTCTTCCTAGTCTTTTTTTTAAAAAAAAAACTTTTTTTATTTTCATACATTGTTCCTTTTTGAACAATATTTCATCTTTCCCCTCAGGAAAGTACACCACCTCTACTGTTTTTTAACCGCCTCTACTATTAACTATCCTGAGGAAAGTCATCATCCTTGCCTAGCTTGAATTTCACAGGAACCACCTCACTGGTCTCCACACTTCTGATCTTCCCTCTCTCTAGTTCAGGGGCTGGAGTGTTGCTATTAAAAGTTAAAGTAGGCCTCCCCTGGTGGCGCAATGGGTTAAGCAACGCACTACAAAGCAAACCGCAGCCACTGCAGCACAAGTTTGATCCCTGCTGCCGGCCAGGGGGGGGGGACCCACATGGCGTGGCAGACCTCTCCTGCTGTGCCCGCTGCTCCCCTCAGCAGTGTACTTCTGTTGATCTGCCTGTTCTGCTCCCCACTCTCTGTGGTGAATCCTCTCACCCCCCTACACCTCTGGCCTGTACCCCAGCGCTTGTATGCATAAATAAATAAATCTTTAAAAAATAAATAAATAAAAGTTAAAGTAGGAACATATTACTGCTACTTGACCCAGAACTCTCCAATGGCACCTCTCTCACTCAGAGAAAAGGTAAAGTCCTTATAAGGGTCTCCAGAGCTCACCTGCCCCCACACACTACTCTGACACACTGGCCTCTTTACTATTCCTGGAATACTTCAGGCAGACTCTTGCCTTAGGGCCTTTGCTTTGTGCCTGGAATGCTTTCCTGCAAATAGCTGCCTGACTCACTCCCTCACCTCCTCCAAGTCTTTGCATAGCTTCCACTGTCTCAATGAAGCTTCCTCTTGGTCATCCTACCTAAAGCTGTAAATATTGCACCCACATTCCACCCCTCATTCCTTGCTTTATTTTTCTCCATGGGTGTATCACCTTCTGACAATAGTCCTTGGTGTTTTTTTTTTTTCCACTTCCTAGCTTCTGTCTAGAATTTTCCCACTAGAATTGAAATCCCAAGAGGGCTACAACATTTGTCCATTTTGCAGTGTCCTGCTCCATAAATAGTGCAGGGCACATAGCAGGTCCCTCAATAAATATTTGTTAATGAAAAAATTAATAAATGGGATCTAGAAAAGATGTTGAACAAGGTGAATAGGGACAGAAGGAAAGAGTTTTATTGTAGACCAAGGGAACAAGCAAATTTGAAGGCCCTGAATCTGGAATTTGAATTCCAGAAAAAGAAGTTCTGTTTTGGTGGTGAGGTAGGTAGTGGCCAGACTGAAGAGTGCTTTAGGGAAGGTGGGGGAGGTGGGGAGCCACAAAAGATTTTTCAGCAAAGAGATAACTTGGTCATATTTTGCTTTTTATCAAAGTTCACTTTGGAACAAAGATTGTAAAGCAATGCACATAATATTCCCATTTATGTTTCAACAATATATGCATACATATTCCTTTCAATGGTCTTCTAGCAACTAAGCCATTTAAAAAGTATCTGCTCTGACTCCTCCATTGCTTCCTATCTCACTCTGAATAAAATCTATGTGATCTTACCCAGATAAACCTAGACTCATCTCTGACTTTTCCCTTCCATCTTTCCACTCCAGCCCACAATTGGGTGCTAGATACTAGGATATTCCTGTAATATATAAAGCACTTTCCTTCTTCAGGGCTTTTGGATGTCCAAAAGGAGCAGTCTTCTCCCAAATAGCACTTTAGCTCACTCTATCGCTTCATTCAGATCTCTGCTCAAATGTCACTTTTTCTAAGTCTAACCACCCTTTGTAAAATAACACCAGCACTTACCACCCTCCGTTCCTCTTTGCAATTTTATTTTTTTTACCCTACTGTACTTTGTAGTACTTGTCAACACCTAACACATAATACAGTTATTTATTTGGTGTCTGTCTTTCCCATTAGAATGTAACTTCATTAAAGCAGGTATTTTTCTCTTCTGTTCATTGTTGTGGTTCTAGCACCTACAACTATGCCTGGCAGGTGAAAGGAACTCAGTTGAATGAATGGTCATAGATCTATAATGATACACAGCTAAATGTTATAGTGGTTAAATTCAGGGCAGTCTGGGGGGTACTTTTAGGTTTACTATATATAGAATAGTATATAATGTAAAAGTGTAATGAATGGGGGAAAGTCGGTAGAGTTGAGAGTTCTGCAAAAGGACAATGGACCCTACATCTTGCCAATGGATTATGTGTGGAGGTTTCAGACATAATCAGCGGAGGAACAAATGGTGTCTTGTATATTGATGGAGAGCCCTTGAAGAAAAAGCAGGTGGGAGCAGGGGTGGAAAGGAAAGCATAGAGCTATTATCTTTGGTCATGGTTAGTTTTGGTTCTGACCAAATAGCCAAGATATTGGATATACAGCAAGAGTATATCCAAATCTCACTCGAAAGACTCAGAGTAAAGCTGGAAATGTGGGAGTCATCTGTACCTGGAGAATATAAAGCAAGATGAGTATAGGGTCAGAGAAATCAGATCTTTCCACCCTCCCCACCACTGGTATAGTAATGGACACCTGTGGTGCTACGCACATGCCTAGGTGGGCATGCGTAAGTGAGTGCACCTGAGTTTGGACACGGGCTTATATGGGCGGCGTCATGAGGAAGCCAGGACCAAAAAGCAGCAAGAGCAGCGGAACAAGACCAGAAAGAGCAATAGTAGCAGCAGCAGCAGCAGAAGCAGCGGGAGAACAGAAGACCAGCAAAGCAGCCGAGAGGGTGAGATGTGCCTCCCAGCACCCGTGCCTGCCATATACCTGATGCCACCTCTGACAATAAAAAGCATAAAAGCCACCGAGGGCTCCAAGACTCCTTCCTTTACCCCCGTCTGCTGCTAGAACCATCCAGAACTTGCTCTGTGCCACCTTCCTGGCACTACAAAGAGAAAGAGGCCACAGACCACCACTTAAAAGAGAGGGAAGCCAGAACAGGAGACTCCGTTCCCCTCTGCAGCACAGAGCCCTCCTTTCCTTTCCTAGAATACACATTTCCTTGCCCACAGCTTGGGCTTCTTACTTGCTGCAGCCTCTACTTGGAATTCTCTTTGCTCTAGATCTTCAGCTTGGCTCCCATCTCATTCTTTTCTTATTTGTTCATTAAATCTTTTATTTATTGTCTATTTATGTATTAGAGTTTTCAGACCACTTTTATTTTTCTCTTTTCATTTATCTCTTCTCTTTTTATTTTTCTCTTAAGTTTTCTTGAAGACTTTGCTTTTTAGAGCACTTTTAAGTTCATAGCAAAGTTGATAGGAAGATATAGAGATTTCTCACATGCGTAGCCTACTCCATTATCATTATCCACTCCCAGAGTGGTACATTTGTTTAAACAGATGAAACTTATATTTACATAATATAATCACCCAAAGTCACAGTTAACATTAAAGTTCACTCTTGGTGTTATACATTCTGTGGGATTTGACATAAGTAGTAACATGTATCTATCAATATAGTGTCATATAAAGTACTTTTCACTGCCCTGAATATCTACGCTCTATGTATTCAGCCTTCCCCCTTTCTTATTCTTGAGCCAACTTCAACATCATCTGGTCAGAGAGGCTTTTCCTGACCATACCACCCATTGCCCAGTTACACTCCACCACTTTACTGCACTTCTTTCCATAGCACCTGACCTCTCTAGAGTCTCTGTCTACCAGCTTATTTTCAATCTCTTTCATTATACTGTAAGCTCCATGAGCACAGAAACCTTTTCTGACTTTTTCACTTCTCTCCTGTAATTTAACATTGTGCCTGGAACATAAAATGTGCTTTAGAAATATTTGCAGAAGGGGTCTCCCTGGTGCTGCAAGAGGTTGAGTGCCACACTGCACTGTGGGGCTTCTGCAGCCACTGCAGTGTGAGTTCCATCCTAGGCCTTGTAGGGAACCCACATGGTGCGGCGACCTCTCCTGCCTCGCCCACTGCCTCGCCTGCTCCCCTCAGTAGTGTATTTCAGTCGATCTGCCTGTTCTGCTCCCCATTCTGTCTCTGGTGAATCCTCTTACCACCACTCCAACCCCCCCACCCCCCGTGCCTCTGGCCTGCACCACAGCTCTTATAGGCATAAATAAATCTTTTTTTTAAAAATCATTTAAAAAATAGGGCCTCACTGGTGGTGTAGTGGGTTGGGTGCCACTGTGAAGTATCCACAGCACAGCAGTGCGAGTTTGATACCTGGCCAGGGAGGGGACCCACATGTAACAGCAAATCTCTCCTGTCTCACCTGCTGCCCCCTCAGCAGTGTATTTCAGTCAATCTGCCTATTCTGCTCCTCACTCTGTCTCTGGTGAATCCTCTTACCTCCCACGACTCTGGCTAGTACCCCAGCTCTTGTATGCATAAACAAATAAATCTTTTTAAAAAATTTTGCAGAAAATAAAGAGAGGCCATAGATAGATGAAGAAAATCAAGTGTCACTGAAGCAAGAATTTGGTTGCTAATGTCAACTGATTACATTTGGGTTGAAACTCCACGTTTCAACTTTGTCCAGATTGCTGAACATATTTACATAATAATGGGTATTAATGCTAAGCCAAGAATATTAAGGGAAAAAAAAACCAGGAAAAAATCAATCAGCAAGACTTTATGGAGTATTCTAAAAAGTAACACAAAATAGGGTTCCCCTGGTGGCACAGAGGTTAACAACACAGCACTATCACCAGGAACTGCAACATGAGAGCAATCCCAGGACAAGGAGACAACCCATGTGGTGCAGCAGACCTCTTCTGTCTCATCTGCTGCTCCCCTCAGCAGGTCTGCCTGTTCTGCTCCCTACTCTGTCTCATGAATCCTCTCGCCCCCTACACCTCTGGCCTACACCCCAGTTCTTGTATACATAAATAAATATTTTTTTAAAAAGTAACACAAAATAATACCAACAAGGATGAACTATCAGAGATAATTTTAGAGATTTTCTACATTGTGAGGCTTCATCATTATATATCTACGTGGTGCTGGTAAATAGCTTTTACGATTTCCTGGATGTTCTACTTGAGTTGATCTACAAACCTTAAGGAAGATAGAACCATAAGGAGTGAAGACCCTAGAATGATGAAGATGAGCAGTGACTCAGCAGCTTTGAATATAAAGATTGGAATATCTTTAGTTCTCAGAGTGAACACAAAATGATGAGCACCTGCTCCCCTGTTACATGCCATGGAAGGATGAAAGGGATTCTTGGCTTCATCTGGGAAGAGCCAACAAAGGGGCTTAGATTTGAACAAAAGTCAATAAAAACTAAAAGTAAAGCCAAAGTGTGGGACCACACAAGGCTGAAAGATGACTGGATGCCTGCTGCCCTGGTCATCTTTCTGTTCTTTTCCGTATGGGTGGGGCAAAAGTAAAGCCCGGCCTACCCTGGCATTTTTGTCTCTTAACTTAGAACTAACATCAGGGTGCGTTCCTCATTCTGAGTGATGCAGACTTCTCAGTGCTGGCTGCACATTAGAATCACCTAGAGAACTTTTAAAAATATGACACCCAGGACCCACTCCCAGAGGCTCAGATTCAACTATTCTTGAGTAGGGGCTGCCTAAGCAGTTGCATAATCTCCGTGGGTGACTCTTAATATGCAGAATCACTGGTATCAGTCTAAGCCTGAGCAGAAAACAAAGTAAAGTATACTTAAAATTCATTAGTGAATTCATCACTCATACAATAATAACTATTATATGACTCAATAACTGAAAAAATAATAGTTCATATTTACTGTGTTTGTTATATGACAGGCTTTGTGCTCAGAGCTTCACCTTTCATCTAAGCCTCTCAACAATCCTAAAATAGTTATGTTGCAACAATGAAATATATGTTTCTCTCTGTCCCACCAGGTAAGTGCTCCAATTTCCTGTCTTTTCCCTCTAGGGTTAACAAATGCTGCTTTTTTACATTTCAAGGGGAAAAAGCTTCACTACCAAGATAACATCAAAATTGCTGACCACCAGATAGATGATGGTGAAACCAAGCTGGCGTCAGATTCACCAGATACATACTTGTGTCTCAAGGACAGACATGCTGATCCTTGCCCACCCCCCCTTCTGCTCACTTGTAAGTCTAGATTAAATACCCTACACTCTGCCAAAGAGCAGGAAGGTGGTCTTTCAGACAGTAGTCTGCTGCTCTCCTCAATTTATAGACAAATTAAATTACTTTCCTTCTGAAATCATTTCCTTTTATTGGCCAAAGGAACTGAGACTGGCTGGCATTCCAGTGTCAGTTACTATGGGATTATTCACTCTATAAATGAGAAAACAGGCTTGGGTCACACTGGGAGTAGGTTGGAGTGCTGGGACCCAAACCCACCAAAGTCCATAACCAGACTTTACCACCCCGACTCAGTGTCTGAAATGTTCATGACTTTTAATTTTTAAAGAGTTTATTTATTTATTTATATAAGAGCTGGGGTGCAGGCCAGAGGCATGGGGGGGGGGGAGGTGAGAGGATTCACCAGAGACAGAATGGGGAGCAGAACAGGCAGATCCACTGAAATATACTGCTGGGGGGGAGCAGTAGACGAGGCAGGAGAAGTCTGCTGTGCCATGTGGGTCCCCTCCTTGGCTGGGGATCGAACTCACGCTGCAGTGGCTACAGAAGCCCCACAATGCAGCTCTCCACCCCCTGTGTACCAGGGAGGCCGTCTCCATGACTTTTAAAAAATCTTTTTTGACATAAAAAATAAAAATCTTTGTTAAAAAGCCACATTCGAAATAGTTTTCATGTCAAGACTATATCATGATGGAAGTCATTTAAATGCCTACTTGTTATGCTGTATGCATTTTGTCTTTTTGCTCAGCTTCAAATAGTTGACAAGTGGGATGAGAGTGAGCTCTGGGATAGGGCAGGACCGAAGCTCATTTGTATCCCTCCCAGGCCTCTTCTAGTAATTGGAAGCTGTTGGCTTTAACCAGTAAGTTTTAAATAAAAGAACCAAACTTAAGCCTTTGACATTTATGAAACATGTGTACTGTTCTCTTTATTCATGTTATTCATCTTCCCTGCAGAAACTGAAATCAAGATTTTGTTCTTAAAATCAGCCAGCAGTGGGTGTTCATGATTCTTTCCTCTCTGATATGATCAAAGATGTGTACACAAAAACAAACACTTGCTTCCCCTTTCATGCTCATGTTTTTGTTGATAACAAAGAAAACCTGAGAGAGAAAAAGTTAAAGATTGTGACAATCAAGCAAAATTGTATCTAAAAAGAAGTCTTAAAAAGAAGGAGGTGGGTTGTGTTTTAGTCTCTTTAAAATATCAGTGGGTTTTATAATGAAAACTTGTTTCTTTGTATTCACAATTCTAAAAAATTTCTTTTTGTATGACATTTTCAAATTTTTATAGGCATATGATGAATGCTATCAAAATAAGAATTGTTGCATTGTAATATAAAGTGAAATAAATTAATATACTTAAAACTCAGGTGGATCATTGAATGAGCCATTTGTCTCCATTCATTGCTTTTGTTGCCTAACAACAATTGCCCTACGTTCCAAGAAACTTTGAGATAAAGAAAACCTGTTGCAACAGAGCAGAAAGCTACATCTGCCTGGAATCTTTACATGCCCCCATGAGCCCCATGTGGGCTTTCTGAATACCAGAGCACTTACAGAAGCTAGCAGCCTTTGTTTTTGGTTACTCATTTTGAACTTCTTCTGGGTTGACAGGAATCGGGTGGTCTGAGTAGACCTAGGAACTCCCAGAGTCCGTGAGCTCACAGTGGAGTCTGACAAAACCTTCATTCCATCCTGGCTACCCCCATCAGTTCTTATCAGTTCAGTTTATTTCTTTAATCACAAATCACAAATCTGTTTGCCTGTGAGTCTGGCAGGACCTGCTCCAACATCATAAAAAGCTATTGTTGTCCTTATACAGTCATACTTCATTTGCTCAATCAACAAATATTGGGGAGCACCTACTCTGTGACACATCGTCCTAGCCCCTGGAGACATCTCTATTAGGCAGGGCTATGGAAACTTACACTCCAGAGGGGGAGAAAGATAATAAGTAGATAAGCATTAGATGAAGAATATAATTTCAGATAAGAGTAAGTATTAAGAATTAAGGGGTGAAGGCAGATTCATTTTAGATAGAGGGATGAGGAAGGGCCTCAGGAAGAAGGTGATGCTTGAATTGAGACTTGAGTGAGCAAAATGAGTCTGTGATGGGGCAGAATATCCCAGCGAAGGAAATGGCAAGTACAAAGCTCTAGGGTGGGAGTGAATAAATCTGGTACATTCAAGAACAGATGGAAGGTCAGTGTGCCGAGGTAATAAATGGGGACAAGAGTAGTACTAGATGAGACAGAGAGGCAAGCAGGGGTAAGACCTTGTAGATGATGGTATGAAGTTTGGGTTTTCCTTTTAGAACAATGGAAACTCCTGGGGGATTTAAAAATGGAGTGAATATGATCTGATATGCATTTTTAAAAGGTCACTTCTACTGCTGTATTAAGAATGAAGTATAAGGGAACATGACTGAATTAATGCTTGTCATCATTTATTTATGTATTCATGTATTCCAAAACATTGTCTGAGTGTCTAATTGTGCCAAGTACTGGGAAATCATGGTGGGCAAAACATCATTCCCTCCCCTCAAGGAGCTTACAAAACAGGGCTTCTCCTGGTGGCACAATGGGTTAAGAAACGCATTATGAAGCATCCGCAGCCACTGCAGCATGAGTTTGATCCCTGACCAGGGAGAGGAACCACATGGCACAGCAGGCCTTGCCTGCTGCTCCCCTCAGCAGTGTATTTCAGTCGATCTGCCTGTTCTGTTCCCTACTCTGTCTCTGGTAAACCCCCTCACTCCGCACCCCCCAGCACCTCCAACCTGTACCTCAATTCTTGTATGCATAAATAAAAAAATCCTTTTTTTTTTAAAGTTGCTTACAAAACAGCTGGAGATATAGAAGAGTACATAGGCTCTTATAATGAGATAAATGCTGTGCTAGGAGTAATCTTCATGTGATATGGGGATCCAGGGGAAATCATTCATTCATTCATTTAATAAATATGTCAGATTCTTTGGATATAATTGTGACTAAACACACAAGACACATGCCACCATGGAATAGAGGAGACAGACATTAATTAAACATTTTCACAGTCCTATCATTACCCATTGTGATATGAGCTATAAAAGACAAATAACCTGAGAATGTATCAAAGGAGACCTGGGAGGACTCAAGAGACCTGAAGGATGTGCAGTGGCTAGGGGGCCTCCCTGGTGGTGCAAGGGTTAAGTCTCAGCACTATGAAGCTATCTGCAGCCACTGCAGCAATAATTTGATACCCATCAGGGAGCAGTTGACCCACATGGCTCATGTGGGTCATGAGCCAGTAGCTCCCATCAGCAGTATATTTCAGTAGATTCACCTGTTCTGCGCCCCACTCTGTCTAGGTGAATCCTCTCTCTCATACACACACACACACACACACACACATACCCAACCTGTGACCTGTACCTCAGCTCTTATATGCATAAATGAATAAGTCTTAAAAAAAAAAAAAAAAAGATGAGACTGGAAGGATGAGTAGGCACTAGCCAAATAAAGGGGAGCTGAATGGAAGGAAAGGCAACTCGAATACAAGGAAACAGCCTGTGCAAAGGCTTGAAGGCAACAGCACATAGTCGATTCTGGGAAAAAGCAAAGTGCACAGTGTGACTGGGCTGTAGATTGCAAAGAAGCAAGGTCAAAGAGAATAGACAAATGAACAGGATTAGATTAGAATCATGCCATGCAGACCTCCCTGGTGGCACAAGGGGTTAAGATGCAACACTATGAAGCTATCAGCAGCAACTGCAGCAAGAGTTGGATCCCCAGTCAGGGAGGTGACCCACATGGCTCAGCAGACCTCTTCTGCCTCGCCCACTGCTCCCCTCAGCAGTGTATTTCAGTCAATCTGCCTGTTCTGCTCCCTACTCTGTTTCTGGTGAACCCTCTCACTCCCACACCTCTGGCCTGTACCCCAGCTCTTGTATGCATAAATATATAAATCTTTTTTAAAAAATCATACCATACTAATAGTCTTTTGGACTTCATTCTGACAGCAAGCATCAAGATATTGTTCAAGAGGAGTGACCAGGTCAGATAGAATATTAGAAACTTCTTTTAACACATTAGAAACTTCTTGGAGCTAGTCCATGACAACATGCCACACTTTATCTAGCAAGGCGGATCTTACTGAAAGTGGGTGCTATAACTTCAGTGAAATTCCTCTTAGGATTTTCTGGGTTGCACAAAGTATAGAAAACAAATGGCATTGGCTCCGTATTAGTGACTCTCCTCCTCACCTTTCACTGGCTTTGGATGAGCAGGAGTCAAGCATTCAGAAGACATCTGCCCATAGTGCTGAGTAATAACCCACCAGCATCTCCATTACTGGGCATACCAGTTTCCTCTGTCTAATGGGCCACCTGAAGTGCACGGTGCAAGGTCTTAGGGGTCTTATCCATTTATTAATTTGCTGAAGGTGAGATTATCATTTGCCTTCAGCATTTTGTTCTCCCCTTAAACTTTTAGTCAAATGACTGGCTCTCTGGTCCAGATCTTTTTATATGGTAGTGGGCAATATCTTCTCACTGCCCTGGCCTGCAAAGTGTTTTTAAGTCTGGGGAATGAAAGACGGTGTCCTGTATCACCATTGAGACTGCGGTCCAGGAGATCAGGGTGCAATTTCCAAAGTGTGGTATTGGCAGGTCCTCTGTAGCGCAAATAACTTCCTGTTATTACAGGATGAAATCTAAACAATTTAGCCCGGCTAGACCCTTTGGGTTTGCTCTTTTCCACCAGCTATCCTCCTGCCTGCTGAGTCTTCCCCCAGATCTCCCTGTGGTGGTGACTTATCATTCAAGTCTCAGCTCAAAAGTCACCTTCTCAAACTCACCTCTTTGACATTCAACCTAAGGTTGCTGGATAGTCATTTTGTGCCAAACCCCATAACACTTTAATCATAGTACAGTCACCCCAAGATTATTGTTTGTTTCTCTGTTTACTTATTGTTGGTCTTCCCCCTGACAGTTTAGACCTTGTCTGTGTTTTTCCACTATTTCATCCCCAGTACCTAGAATAGATAGGGCACATAATAGGTGTTGGTCCTGGCCTATCTTTCCAACCTCATCCCACTCCATTTCTACATTCTGTTCTTGAACTTTGGAGTGATGGCATGTTATAGAGGTCTTCAGACCTGCCTTGGTAATTGAAACTCCCAATTCCTTAAACCAGGATGACTTTTCTCCTTTCCTACACACCCACTTCCAACCACACACACTTATTCTCACTTTTCTTCTGGATTCTCCCAGATATTCAAGTTTGGTATACACCTCTGTCAAGGCTCGTCTTAACTGTATTGGGTTTTTCGTTTGTTTGTTTTAAAGTTTATTTACTTATGCATACAAGAACTGGGGTACAGGCCAGAGGTGAGGGGCAGTGAGAGGATTCACCAGAGAACAGAGTGGGGAACAGAACAGGCAGATCTACTGAAACACACTGCTGAGGGCAGCAGTGGGCAAGACAGGAGAGGTCTGCTGCTCCATGTGGGTCATCTCCCTGGCCGGGCATTGAACTAATGCTGGAGTGGCTGCAGATAGCTTCATAGTGCTGAGACTTAACCCCTTGCACTACCAAGGAGACCCTCTTAGCCATATTGGAATGGCATACTTACCTATCATCTAGTCAACCTCCTATGTCTGTGCGCTCTTAAAGGAAGGTGTCTATCCACCTCCTTAACCCCAGCATACAACACAGACGGTGCTTCACTAATATTTGTTAATTGACTAAATAGAAAAATGTGGTTTGAACAAAAATGGATTAACAAATAATGGTCACGTTTATGTAAGTGGTAGGAGGAGCTGTCATAAATACAGACCTATAGAAGAGAGGCAGCACCTTCCTATAGGACAAACCAGGAAAATAACTCCATATTTAATTATGATAAGAGTGAGCAAAAGGGAGTGGGTGTGACTAAAAAGACCTTGCTTCTCAGCATCCATGTACATCCAAGGAGCAAGAGAAGTTAGTTCACAGGTTAAAAAGTAGAGGAGCATTCTCCTAATCAACTCTGGCAGGATCAATAAAAGAGGCCCAGGGCCTCCCTGGTAGCATAGGGATTAAGACTCAGTGCTATCACCACAACGGCCTGAGTTCAATCGCTGGCCAGGAAGCTAACCCACATATGGCACAGCAGACCTCTCCTATCTTGCCCTCAGCAGCATATTTCAGTAGATCCACCTGTTCTGCTCCCCATTCTATCACTGGTGAATCTTCTTACACCCCCTAAACACCTCTGGCCTACACCCCAGTTTTTGTATGCATAAATAACATAAAAATAAATCTAAAAAATTGTAAAATAAAAAAATAAAAGAGCCCGGAGATGTGCCAACTAAAGTTTCCACAGTGCTTTCACTCCTCCAAGCACATCCTCAAACCTTATCTCACTGCGGGGGTAGGGAGTGAGGAAAATAAGTTTCATACTATCAGTGAGTTTCAGAGAAGGCCAGCAGCCTGCCCTAGGAGACAACAGGAGTGACGGGCTCTATGACTACACCTTTATTCTGTAGTTTGGGAACCCTTAACATGCTCATCCAAGCTCGAGTTGCTAAGCTCCCAGATGTCTGTGTAATTATTGTTGTCTAAAATACAAAACAACAGAATGTGTAATTAGATGCTTTTAATAAAGTCCTCTTGGATGATGCTGATGATGATGCTGCTGAAGATGATGGCAATTTTGATAATGATGATGATAAAGATTTTGTCCTTGAAGACAAAGGCCAAGAAGGAGCTCTTATCTTAGCATGAAGCCAGAGCCAGCACCGGAGGTAAAGAGCTGATCAAGACATAGCATTGCCTAGCAGTTGATCTGGACTGTCAAGTTGGGCCATCTCTGACTTCTCCGGGCCTCCACTGCTCACTGGCTGCATGGCCTCACCAAGTCTGTTTCCCTATCTCTGTGTCCCTATCCCTCTCTATAAATGGAGAAATTATCACTCAACTCTTAAGCCCTTCTGAAGTAATCAGATTGGTTCATCATCACAGAACCTATATCACTGTAAATGTTTCATAGCAATATTAGCAAAGTCTTTTAAACAACATTTATGAAAAGCAATGTTCTAAGTACCATATGTGTATTAGCTCATTTACACAATACCCTATAAGGTGGGTATTAACATTGTCACCCCAATTTTATAGATGAAGAAACCCAGGCACAGATAAGTTAAATCATTTCTCCTTAAATAATTTCTTCTCTGGTACTAGAAAGTACCAGAGCTGGATATTGAACCCAGGCAATCTGAATCCAGAAGCCATGATGCTATGGTGGCCATGGAGAAGCACTGATCAGATTTCCTTTGAGAGAACTGTGATAACGAGCAGAGCTGACTGACCTGGGATCTCTCACAGCATCTCCAACAAGGTCAGGCTTCCCCTGGGTCACACTTGGCCCATGGCTGAGCACAGCAACACTACTAGCACTGCACCGCTCCTGCCCAGCATCAGACTCCTCTGATAGGCAACATTTTTGTGTGTGGTAATAAATACATAACAATAAAATTTATCATTTTAAGTCTGTATTTCAGTGTCTTTACTCATTACTCTTCATCATAAGACCTTTTTTATCTTCCCAAATTGAAATTCCTCTTTAACTCCCCATTCCCCACACCTTCCCCAGCCCCTGTCAAGCACCATTTTACCTTGTCTCGGTGACTCTGATGACTCCAGATACCTAGTAGAAGTGGAAACATACCGTATTTTTCCTTTTGTGATTGGCTTATTTCACTTATCAGTGTCCTCAAGGTCCACACATATAGCATATGTCAGAATTCCCTGCCTTCTTAAGGCTGACTACTATTGCATGTTCTGTACATGCCACATCTTGGTTAGCCCCTCTCCTAATGGATAACCTTTGCTCAGGGCCTCTCAATCACTCTGACTCAGACTTTTCAGAACTGCACTTCAGTTTGAAGCTTCTTCCTTCCCAGTCCTCATTTACTGATCATCTCCTTTTACAGATTGGGAAACCTGCATCACAGCCAGAAGTCTCTCACCACCTTCCGCAGCTCCCTCTCCCTTCATCCTTCACAGATGCGCCCCCATTTATCTCTTGCAGGCCTAATCTCATCTTGGTTGGTTCCAGGAGGACCATATTGACACAACAGCCTCCTTCCCCACCCTCCATCCTTCCCAAGCCCCCACAACAGCCTCTTAATTGTTATTTAGCATTATAATTATTTACTGCAAAGGAGAAGAGACATTTAATGCAAATTTGTAAAAATAGTTGAGGACAGTCATATAATTGTGCATGGTATATATTTTGAACTTTTTGGGTATATAATTCATTAAAGACACACATACACACAAAAAGAAGAAAATCAAATTAACCTCTTTTTCTATTATCTCAGATTGTTTTCAGCCATTACTATCATTACTGTTTCATTATGGGGTAGACCATCTTAGATGTTTACATATGCAACATCTATTTCTTTTTAAGGAAACTGGTATTACTCATAGAACGAATTAAGCAGAGATGACTCTTGGATTCTATAAATTGACTTGGTTTAGGAATGCATTCATTCATCCAATCATTTAATGCATATTTATTGAACAGTTACCATGTGTCAGGTTCTGTTTTAGGCTCAAATGATGCAAGACAGATATTGCTTTTGCCTATAGCAAGCATAGAGCTTAGTGGAGACCATTTCCAAACAATGACAAAACATTTCTGTGTGAACGCAGAGCACGGCCATCCAGTCCAGCCTGGTTTCTTAAAGAAAGCAGTGTCTGAGCAAAGGCCTGAAAATGCCACAGTATTAACCAAGCAAAGGAGAGACGATTTTGGGAGTCGTTACAGAGTTATAACCTGGACAAAGACCACATATAACAGGTTTGGTTACCTAAGGAACATATGCTGTGCCCACCACTGCCAGAAATGATTAATGGCTGGGTTGTATGTGTGTAATATGCATATTATAACAATGAGATTGAGAGGAGTAAGACCTTAACCAGTCAAGGAATCCTGAGCAGAGGATCCCAAGGGAGAAAGCAGATATCCAGGTATCCACCAGAGATGAGGAACTAATTGATTCTCATCCTTCGACTGGAAATACTATTCAGGCCGTAAGCCCAATGGGGGTAGAAATAGAGGTTTCTCCACCTCCATGGAGTCTGCAGGTCTAGCTCAAAGGCAAGTGTAAAGAAGACCCTTGGTTATAACTGGTGTTCATGACGTCATTATTTCTTAGCCTAAAGAGGCCTCAGGCAATAGGAAAGTGCCCTGAATGATTCTGACAGCATCCAAACCATCTCTTAGGAGTGCTGTTGGTTCACATGAAACTTGGAGATCAGGGTCTTAAAAGTGATATAAAATATACACATCTATATAAATCCAGCTTTTCCCTGAGTAGATCTAAATTATTTATTAACAGCAGTATTGCCCATCATGGAATTTCCAAGAGAAGGTTGCAGATCAGCAGGAAGTATTGTTTCATATGTGATATTAACTTTTTTCTTTTGATTGGCAGTAGTTGACATCTTTTATTTTTTGCATCTTGTAATTTTTGTTGGCCAAGTTCTATTTTAGCATACAGTTATAAATAAAATTATTCAATGAGATAATATCAAAAGGGCTCGAAGTATGCTGACAGGCACCATCATCTCATTAAATGTGAATATCTTTACAATGTAAGTTGGCTTTTCTAAAAGGGGAAAAAAAAGTGGTAGACAACCATGGTGTAGTATTTTTAGGTGCGTAGGTGAGGCAGGCACCCACACATGCCACCACATCCCTGTGAACAGTACAGGCAGTGACTCGCTCCTCTCCAGTTTGGAGGAGATGACCTGGCAGTGCTTCCCAGTGTTACCTTCCTTGAGAGTCAGAAGCGCCCCCCACTCCCAACTCCAAATTCAATGACGCCAACAAGCGGCATAGGGAATCAAAGCCCTTCCCTGTGGTCAGTGAAGCCTTGGTGCTGAGATAGACAGGAACATCCCAGGCCTGTTAGATAGACACCTGAAGACGGGCAACTACAAAGACGAGTGCTGGCCAGGGGTCTGCATGTTCTGCCCATGGAAGAAATGTCACCATCTCCCACAGGGACAGGCCTCGCGGGGGTTGTCATTGGGTGGGTGAACACTCACTAGCCTTCTCAGCTAATTTGGCAGTTAGGGTAAAAATAACACCAGCCGCATCATTTTCCAAAATTAAGGGCGATGCTATAGCAAATGTATGCAGATGTATACAGACACAGATGGGAACAAGTGTATTTAATTGTAAATGAGTCAGAACGGAGCAAATGAGATTTCCCTTATATTTGGGTTCCAAAAATTACAGAGAAAATGTGCCTAAGGGGGAAACAAACCAACACACGCGCAAGTGTGTGCACAAACACATACACACATACACACACACACATACCCCTAGGTTATTGAGGTAGGAGCCACATGGGAGGGACCCTTTGTCACCCAGAAGACTTGAGTGGTTTGGTGTCTTTTGGGGATTACAAAGAGGCCCATTCCAGAGACCCTTAAGTGGCCAGAGTGCTAATAGGATGGACACAGCCACAGAGGGGCAGGACTCACAACCCCTTAGCCAGAAAAAGCCAGGAAATGGAGGGAGGGCTGTAATGGGACTGTCCCCAAGGACGGAGCCACAGGTCAATTTTTGTGTCCTCAAAGAACCCAGCTGAGGCAGAGAAAAAGAGAGGGAGGGAAAAAAAAATTTCTGCTTAGCTCTGAGGGAGGCTGGGAGGAGATGGCAACAGACAGAATATTTTTTGTTTGGAAAGCAGGAATTCTCCTGAACCGCTCTAAGAAAGGCACCTAGCAGAGTGCCAGGCTTTTGATAGATGTTCAGCAAATACTAGAAGGAAAAGAAAGAGGAAGGAAGGAGGGAAGGAAGACTGTGTCATCCAGCAAGTCCCTCTCCTTCTGCAAACTGAAGTGAACTGTGGAAACAAAAAGGCAGGTTGCCCAAAAAAGAGACACTTGCTTCAAAGGACACTAGTGTGCTATCCCTGGGTTTGGAGGAGGGGGGAAGGCACCAGGGATGGGCTAGATAGTGAGACACTGATTCCACCAGACCTCCTACACAGGTATGCTCATCCCCTCCACAGGCAGCAGTCTGGAATTCATACCTACCCCTATGCCTGAGCAATTACAATTTGCTTCTCAGAGAACAGAAAAATGTTGGTTTCGCCACAGCAGGTGAGCTATTCCTAGGGGCAGCAACCTGACACACAAATCAGGAAGCTTTGTGCATCTGGGCAGCCTCATTGCAACACCTTGTAGGCATCTAATAAATGCCTGCAAGTAGATGGCTGAATGAATGAATGCATGCATGACTGAGTGAGCACAAAGACATTTCCTGCCACCCTCTCCCCCCACCGCCAGAAAAACCAGCCAATTCCTTGTTCTGGTTAGAGCCCTCTGCTTCTCCCTCCCCAGGCTTGTTTCTATTGTCTGCCTCCCACTTCAAGAAGCAGCAAACACAGCCTTTTTCCTTGGGTCTAGCTGCCCAGCAAGTGCAATCCAGGAAGGTATGAAGCACAAAGGCTCCTCTTGAGGAAAGAGAGAGGGGAGCTTTCATTGCCAGCCAGACGGGCATTCTTGCACATCACGTTTGAGTCCCTGATGCTGCCCTCTCTCTCCAGAAAGCCAGGAGGGGTAGGTTGGCCTTACTGACTTTAAACTCCAACCCTCTCCCTCATTCCTCTCCCCTTGACTTTCACCTCTGCCCCACTCCCGGGACTCTAACCTTAAAGAAAGCTGCTGCTATGTGCCTGGAGGAATGCAGATAGCTTCAGGGAGGGGTCCTTGTGCTCCCAGTGCACACACTCAGGGGAGCATATGCGGATCTTCTGAGCCACCTCTCTGTGTGCCCACCCTGCCAGTTGCCAGTGGATACAGAAAAAAAATACAGACAAAAATGAAGAAACGCTGCCCAGCATCACCCAGCACAGCTGTGTGCCGTCAGAATCGTCACTGCAGCTCAATCTGCCACATGCCAGCCTGGAGGAAGGATTTGCTTCAAGTGAAATCAAGGAGAGCTGAAAAAAGCAGTGACAAGCAAAGGTCTGCTTCCTACAAAAGCTCAGTGCCCAAGCTCTGCCACCTGGCTCCCCTCATGCCACCCTTGCCTTCTGGATCTAACTCTATTCCATATTCTAGTTTCTAACCCCTCCTCATTCCTTCTCCCTCTGATTTTTTCCCTTCTTCCTCCCCTTTCTTCTTCACCCCCTCTTCCTCACCTGTTCCATTTGTTCAACACTTTAGTCTGTCAAAGCTCTTTCAGATACATCAGCCAAGATAACATGAGTTCAGTGGCATTTGTGAACGAGTGCTGTGGCTTATGCCAACCTCAGCAAACAGAAGGCAGGTTGTGGGAAGACTCTCGAAGGAGGGTCAGAGACTGTTAAAAAGAGTCAGAAACTTCTGACACTAGGAAAAGGAGCCCTTTGTCTTTCATCTCCTCCAAGCAAGACCTAAAGACTGACATCTTTAGTCTTGGTTTTTTGTGATATGTCTATCTTGATTGGAATTCATCCCAAATAGATCCTGTAACAGGAATTCAAGTGAAAAAGGTTTACTTGGGAGGTGATTCCAGAAAGCAGGGGGAGGAGAGTGACAATGAGACAGAAAAGAGAAGAAAGCCACGAACAGGTGTAATAGGAGGTGGAAGTCTGGAAAACAATGGCAAAGGTGTTCAGGATTAACCTACCCAGGGGTGGGGAAACTGGGCTACAGACACACACACACACACACACACACACACACACACACTTCTGTCTTTGGTGGAGAGCTGCTTCCAGAGCTGAGTCATTAACTCTGACACTTCCCCTTTCCCTGTACAGAGGCCAGTGCATTCCTGTTCTGTGTCCAGAACAAAGCCCTTGGACCTTGTCCAGATGTTTTCAGTAGAGCTGAGCCCTGAGGATATGAACAAGGCAATAGCAACCTCTGCTACAAACACTGAGGCTTTCCAAAAAAGCCTTTTACCTGAGTCATTTGAGTGGATTCCTAGACTTCAAGATTAAAACAGCCCCTCATTAAGATCATCGGTGTTTCCCCCACCACTCCTAGTAGTTAGATAAACAGTGCAAAGCTCCCTCTTGTTTATTCCCTCACTTCTGTTGTCACTGTGTCCTTAAAAGGTCCCTCTGCCCCATTTCAAAATGTCTTTGCATCTCCAGCTCTACTTCTTCTTTAGTCCTGTGTTCTAGACTTGGATACAATTTCCGTCTAGCTGAACTTTTCTAAACACACAGACACACACACACACACACACAGAGTAAACCTGGTTCTATTAGTCACCCTACAGTGAGGAGCAGTGGAGAACATGCTCTAGACAGTGGAAGCAGCCAGAGTCTACACATAAACTGCGTTCCAAGGTGCCCCAGCCAATGACCTCCCAAAGACCATGATACAAAATCTAAGTTCCTGAGCCTGGAATTGAATACCTTAACCCAGTTTACCTTTTTGTCCTTTTTAATCTAATCTACTTGTCTTTTCCTTTAAACAACAAACATTTGTAGAGTTTATTTTGTCTACCAGTCATGGGCCACATACCAGGGAAAGCAGTGTATAAGACAGATGGTTATACAGTCCCTGCTTTCATAGAGTTTACAGTCCACTAGGGATGGAGCAGAGAATGATGGGAGTAGAGATCAGAGGAAGGCAGTCCTTATCAGATCAGGTAAGCACTCTGTAGAAGAATCCAGAACCACCTGCCATTCTGGTCTCTGTGTCCCTCCCCATCTATATCCAGCTTCCAATAGTTCCTGCCTCCTGGTTTTCACACCTAGTATAGATCCTTCTCACCCTGTGCCAGTCAGTCAATGTGACCAATAGAACACAGCAGAGGTAATGGCATGTCACTTTTGAGACTAGGTTATAAGAGATGCTGCAGCTTTTGTTTGGGCTGACTCTCAGATCATTTGTTCTTGCCTTAAGTGTCTCTGTAGAGAAACTGAGACATCCAGCAAATAGCCACATCAGTGATTCGTCTTAGTAGCAGATCCTCTGGCCCCAGTCAAGCACTCAGATTACTGCAGCCCTGGGCAATGCAACAGCTTGAAAGAGTCTGAGCCAGAATCACCTAACTAAGCTGCTCCCCGATTTCTGACCCTCAGAATCTATGTGCTATATTACAGGTCTTTTTTTTTTAAGCTACTATTTTTTGGGGCAATTTGTTACACAGTAAGAGATAACCAATTTACCACTTTTTACCTGATCACCTTCCCTTGGTAGCCAAGGCCTTTCTGCTTGTCCTATACAGTTCTGGTTTCCCACTTGCTCACCAACATCTCTCTTCTTTCTTTCTTTTTTTTCCTCACCAGCATCTCTTGGTGGGCTGAACAGAAAACATTATAACATGACTCCAAAGGTTGCTTTTAAAGTAACTAAACTGGCTAAAACAACATACATTACAGTTTGTTCCCCTTAATTTATGCTCCCTTCTACAATTCAAAGGGGGAAAAAGCTGTAAGTTCCAGATTCATGTCTATTCACATCATCACTGTAGAGTGCTTAGTGTGAGAGGTTACTCTCTTAAAGCTTCTATTCTCTCTGTGAACAAAAGAAGCAACCTTGCCAAGAGCAAATGGAACATGGGCCATTTGAAAAAGTTGGAGCTGGGTTTTACATTTGGAATTTATAGTCTCTGTCTGGGCTCCATACTTGCCTTCCTCTTGTTCAGTGTCTCCATCTCACTGGACAGCTCTTTACATCAGAGATATACAAATACTTCCTGGATGTTGCTCAGAGAATGAAGGTCAGACATGCTCAAATACAGAATTAATTTAAAGGCATAGCACAGGACATGGGCATTCTTAGAATGAAATCATAGGGTTGGGTTCTCTATGAACAGAGCAAATCCTTATTTTTCCCCTTTTTATTTCAATTTTCTATTTTGAGAAGTAGCTCTGAAGATTCCCAAGGGACATTATTTTTTTTTTAATTCAAGTGGTTTTTTTGAAGATTTATTTATTTATACATACAAAAACTGGGGTACAGGCCAGAAGTGTGGGGGATGAGAGGATCCACCAGAGACAGACTGAGGAACAGAACATGCAGATTAACTGAAATACACTGCTGAGGGGAGCAGCGGGCAAGGCAGGAGAGGTCTGCGAGTCATGTGGGCCACCTACCTGGGCGGGGGGGGG
>JAGFMF010012151.1:4202473-4302389 GCA_019455555.1 Galemys pyrenaicus | reverse complement strand
GGCTGCGGTTTGCTTCATAATGTGGTGCTTAACCCATTGCACCACCAGGGAGGCCCCCCACCCAAGGGACATTAAACCACCTATCTTCCCCAGACAGCATCCTAAGATTTGGCATTGAGGGACCATTTTTCCAAGCTTTGTGATAGTCCAGAATAACAGAGAAGAGAGAAGCAGTTTTAGTTATTTTGGCAACTTTGGTTGTGTTCCTCTCCTTTGCAGATGAATGCAAACTGTTCTGCAAGGCCTAGAGGAGATAGGGTAGCAACACAAGTAAATATAGAATTCTATTTATTGAGTCCTCATATGTTACACAATGAAAATTATTATTTCACTCCTCATAGGAACCACGTGAGAATTCATGGCAGCTTGAAAACATGACTCCAAATTCCTTGATCCTCTTCTAACTGGGAGGTGGGATCTATTCTTTGTCCTTTCCCCTTGCATCTGGGCAGGCTGGTGACTTCTTTGACTATCGCACTTGGTAGAAATTATGCTATGTGACTCCCAAGGCCAGATCATAAAAAGCTATGAGGTTCCTACAGTGTTGGCTGAGATATTCACTCTTGGAATCTGGGGTCCTCCTGTGAGAAGCCCCCGAGGCCACCATGCTATGAAGAGGCCCGAGACATGTAGTGAGGCACAGAGAGATGCTGTGCTTAACATTGTCAGTTGAGTCCAGTTTCGAGTCCTCCCAGCTGAAGCCCCAGAAACTATCCATCATGAAGCCCAAACTATTCATGTCATGGTCCCTTGTCCAAATTGCTGATCCTCCACATGACAGATTAATTGTTTTTTTATAGTACTAAATTTGGGATTATTATGGCAACAGATGACCATAACAGTATTCTTATTCCTGTTGCACATATGTGGAAACTAAGACTTGGAGAAATAAAATTTAAAGGCTAGTAAATGGCAGAAGAACAATTTGAACCCAGGTCTCTTTGACGATAAAACCCACTGAGTCAGGGACCCAATCAGGGATGGCATACTAGGACTACCTGGCTTGTGTGGCTGAGGGAATGATTTGGTTGTTCTTTTCCTCAATTGAACCACACCCCAACCTGCACTCACCCTCCCATTTCAGGCAGACATGCCCACATACTTCAGCTCCTGCTGATATTTGGCAAAGACCAATCCAGCTTCTCTGACTGGTAATTGCCTGCTGCTGAGCATTGAGGCAGGATTTCTGGGTCTGAGGTTTCATCTCTGGTAGATCAGAACTATACCCTGGTGCCAAAATGACACAATTTCCAGGCAGGTCCTAATCTCCATGGAGAATGTCTGAGCTAGGACCTCTCTGAGGACCGATCAAAAGCCCTCAGAAGATTGACCTAAAAACAAAGCTGAGTCCACCTGTGAGATGGAGGTGAGGTGGGTTTGCCCCTTTGTCCCCTGTGGAGAGGGACTGTCTCCTTTCTCTCCCCTGTTTACAGTGTTTCTGAGGGTTTCATTTCATTAGTTTTATAGTCTCTGGAGGGTGTCAGGTGTCAGGTGTCAGGTACTATAATAAGTGTGAAATTTTACTGCTTTTTCATCAGGCAAAAAAATCCAGCCTCAGAGATTCAAGCGCAGAGAATCTGCTTATAAAAGGCAGGAACCCTATTGTCAACTTCAAAAAAATTGCCACTGAAGCACAATCAGGCACTGAATTATCACTGCAAGTCCTCCCAGGAGCTCTCGCTCTCTAGCAAGAGACCAGCAAGAAGAATAAGACCAGGAAGGGGGCCAGATGGAAGCCACAGCCCTGCTACTTCTTTTCATTTTTTCCCCTGAATGTACCGTTCTCCCTATCTGAGCTCATCCCTCCCCCTGCCCAGACTTTCCTCAACAGCATCCTTGACACATCCTCTCAGCCCCACCTCCCTGCACAACAATTGCTGGGGAGTGCACAGGCCAGGTCATTAACCTTTAAAGAGCAAAATGCCAGTAGTGCTGTGTCACGGGGAGCACAGCTGCTTTTTCAGATCACAAGGTACAAGGCAAAGGGAATTTTGCTTTAATAACAAGCAGACACTTAGAATTAATGCAGGGGAGAAAAGGCCATGAAGAGTTCTGAACAAGCCATGAACAACCCAGGTCAAAGGAGATGCAGGGCAGCATCCTGCAAGAGGGTTCTGGAGTCAAACCCACTGAGCAGCTTTAGCCAATTCCACAGGGAAGGGAAATCCACACCTCCTGAGCTTTTACTAGGTGTCAGGCACCATGCAAGGTATTTTATATAAATTATTTATTCCTATTTCAAACTCGTGAGGCCCCACTTTATGAATAACAAAACTGAGGTTCAGAAAGAAGTAATTAACTAATTAATTAACTGAGGCAACTTGTTCCAAAGCACATAGCTAGCGTGGGAAGGAGCTGGGATTCAAACTCAGAATTATTCATTCCTCATTCTTCATTTAATCTGCTGCTTGTGACAGTCTTTATTATTCTTGCCTTGGCACAGATATTCCAGAGTGTGAACCCTGTACACTCCTCATAATGAAAAAACAAAAGATTAAAAGCTATTTCTAACACGTTTATAGGATGACCTGAATGGAAGGATCCTTTATATGCCGTGGCGAAAGTTCCAGAAGAAATTCTGAAGGTTGGCTGTTAGATTCATTCTGGAGTTTATGCTATAGAAGCACCTACCTTTTGTAACTGCCTCCTAATTCTCCTAATTCTCCCTAGCAGTCAGACTTAAACATCAGTCCACATGCTTTTTAATTGTCTGTATACTGGTTAGATTCACTGATGGATGACTCCAAACACTCATCCTTTGAAGTTGGCAAAACACTGAGGCCTGGTCATTTTGCCCACCCTCACGAAGTTCAGGCAGGGTCATGGAGGTTCTTTTGCCTGTCACCCACAGAGGCCACAACTGATACACTCATTCTTCTGCCCACTGGTCTCTTTGGATCAGGAAGCTCTGTGCCTTTGGGTCAGATGTGGGGCAAGTGTTCCTGAGGGTTCAGTCTCTCTAGTGCTCCCAAAGAGTACTGCCCAGAAGAGGGGCCAGATCTACACAGCTCAGAGGACCTCTGACCAGATGTTCTTACCAATCTGACTGCCCTCCAGGACACCTTCCTTTCTCCCACCCATACTAGGACCCATATCTGGCTCATCAATGAGCTTGGTTTGGGAAAAAAACAAAACAACACAATGTGGAAACTTGCTGCTTGTTCCTCTTTATTTCCTAGGGGCAGGAAATGAAACCACTGTTCATTTAGCTGCAACCCAAAAATGTAAGAATCGTTTTCAATTATTTTCCTTCTTTTACACATTATAAAATTCAATCTGCCAACCTGATCAGCCTCTATCTTCTAAAGAGACCTAGAATCTACCCTCTTCCACTTCCTCCAGCTACTACCTCAGTCTAAACAAATCACCCTGTTTTGGATGATTGCTAGCTTGGATTCCAAACTAGCCTTCCTACTTCAATTCTTGCTCCCTTTTAGCCTATTATATGTCCAAGACATAGAACTGTAGGGTCTCATACAGTAGCCACATGTGGCTATGCAAATATATGTTAAAGTAAATTAAAATTAATAAATTACATTTTAATTTCCTCCTCAGTTAGACTTGCCATTTCTGAAAAGCTTAAGAGCCACATGTGGCCAATGGCTACAATACTGGACAGAGGAATGTTATAAAACAAAACAACAATCCCAAAATGGAATCAATTATGCCAAGCTCTACGTAACCAAACCAAGACTTAACTTACTTCACATTTCAGCCTCTAAAATAATGTAATCTTCAGCAGGTAAATCAGAAATCATCCAATGAACACTAGTTAGGGGATATGCCTGAGACACCCCTGCCATCTCCTAAAGAAAAGTAGTTTATTAATAATAAACAATCTGCTTTTTTGGTCTAGTATAACTTCTACTGTTACTGCTACTTTCTGTCTATATAAGTGTTTCATTTTGTACAACTCCTTGGAGTGCCTTTCTGTCAGCTAGATTAAATGCTTCCCAATTTATGAATTATTGAATAAAGTCTATAAGAGCTTTAAATTTTATTCAGTTGAATTCTATTTTTGTTTTTGTAAACTTTTTATTAAGGTAACATTGGTTTATAACACTGTATATGATTCAGGAATTAAGATTCTCACCTCTTCAGAGATTTTACACTACCACACCCACCAAAAAGGCACCCAAACAAATCCATTGTGTCCCTACCCCCTATGCTCTCCACCCAGAATTTTGTTTTTAACAGTAGACAGAACATTTTCATCACTGAAGAAAGTTCTATTGACCAGCATTGATCTTAGTGAGCCTGTTAACACTTCATTATATCATGTCTCTCACCTGTTCAAAATGCTCCAATGACTTTATATCACACTTATGGGGGAAAAAATCCACCGACATGACCGTGATCCACAGAAATATGACCAGGTCCCCTGCTGTACCTCCAGATTCATTTTCTGTTGCTCTCTCCATCTCTCACTCAGTTCCAACACCTAGTCTCTTTGATATCCCTTGAATGTAGCAAACACGATTCTTCCTCAGGGCCTTTGTATTTGCTGTTCCTTTGGTCTTGAACAGCCTTCCTTTAAATAATCACACAGCCTACTCCTTCACTTCATTTATTAAAATATGTATTTATTTATGCATACAAGAACTGGGGTACAGGCCAGAGGTGTGGGGGGGGGATGAGAAGATCTACCAGAGACAGAGTGGGGAACAGAACACGCAGATTAACGGAAATACACTGCTGAGGGGAGCAGCAGGCAAGATAGGAGAGGTCTGCTACACCATGTGGGTCACCCCTCAATGGTGGCAGGGATCTAATTTGTGCTGCAGTGGCTGCAATTTGCTTCATAGTGCGTTGCTTAACCCACTGCGCCTCCTTCACTTCATTTAGATCTCTGCTCAAATGTCCCTTTTCCCATGACTACCCCATTTGAAAAAGGAGTCATATCCTTTCATTTCCTTCCACCCATTTTGTAGGCACTTGCTCTGCTCTGTATATCTTTATACCATTTCCCTCTGCCTGATATTTCATTATGTACCTATTTCTCTATTGTCTGAGTCTCCCACTAGGCCCCATGCTTCACGAAGAAGACAAAAGCTTTGTGGTTTCATTCACTGCTCTAGCCCCATGTGCCTAAACACAAGAGGGAGTAAATGAATGTTTACTGATTAATTGAACTGTGTGTTTTCTGTTCTGAAAAGATCCCAAGGCAAAAAAAATTACAAAGGACTTGGCTACCTTCTTGGAATGGGGATGAGGAAAAACATGCAGAAAACAAATGAATTAGTATCTTATCCTGTTACAAATCTATATTATAGAATTTAGTGTATATAGGTTGTATTACACTTCCCTAAGGCTTGTTTTGAATTGATTTCTAAGTGATCGCTATATTAGGCAATAATTTGAACAAAATTCCAAGTTTTGTGTTTGCTTCTATACCATTTCATCCACAACAAATACTGGTGAGTTCAGAAAAATGCACCCACCTGAACCAAACCATGTAGAAAAACACAAAATATATGCCAATATCACAAATGTGCCATGGGTCACACTATCCACATGTGATGTTACCAAATTTCAGATCATCCTCCTTCTGTTACAGGGTGGTCCCGAGGGAAAGGGAAGGTTCCAGTTTCTGCCCCACCCAAGTGAGGGTGGAGCTGAGCAGGGAGGAGAAGAAGCTAGAGAGGAGACCTGAGGAGGCACATGGAGCAGAGACATGTGAACAAGCTGCACTTGCTTCTTGGCCCTGGACTGGTTGAAAAAGATGTGGGTGAGAGACATGTGGTGAGGTGTGGTGAGGTGATGGCAGCATTAATCTTGATTTAGCTCCTTTTGTCCCAGATGTGCTGGGCCCCTTCTGCCCCTTTCTTATGGGCCCCACCAGAAGGTGCCTTAGACTTGTGCCAGATTCTCAGGCATCAGTGGCCCTGCTTTGGGCCAACCCTGTTTGGCTGGGCATTTAGCCAAGAGGGGACAGGTAACTTCAGGTGCTGGATTTGGAGACTATATTCTTTTCCTTCTCTTTGTTCCACATTAATTGTATTAAAGTTCCTTTCTTTTAAAGGTCTTACGTACTAGAGTATGCTTTGTCTTGCTATGGTGAATGGTAGAATCTATTTGGAGTGGGCAGGTTTGGGGGTTCTAGGGGCTCCCCAGAACCCCCAAACCTGCCCTCTCTGAATGGGTTCTGCCATCCGCCGCATCAAGACAAACATATAAGGCCTTTAATGGAAAGGAACTTTAATACAATTAGGGTACAATACAGAAAGGACAAAGAACATAGTTACTAAGTTAAGCATCCAAAGTTACCCATCTCCTTGAGGATAAAAGTCCAGCCAAATAGGATTGGCCCAAAGGCCTGCCACAAGTCTAAAGGACCTTTCAGTAGAGATCCATAGAAAAGGGTCAAAAAGAGTCAGACAAATCCAGGAGGAAAAGCGCAAAATCAAAATCAAGATGAAAGCTGCCATTGTTAAGCTCCCCACGGGTCTCTCACCCACATCTGTTCCAACCAGTCCAAGACCAAAAAGCAAGCGCAGTTTCTTCACAAGTCCCTCTGCTCCACGTGCCTCCTCCAGGGCTCCTTGCTGCTCTCCATCCTGCTTCCTCCTTCCTTCCTCCCTTCCTTCTGTCCTCTCTGCAGAATCTTCTTTCCCTGCTCAGCTCCACCCACTTAGGGCGAAACCAGGATTCTGGAACTTCCCCCTCGCCTGGGGACCACCTGTTACACTTCCACTTCATAGTAGCTCACAAGCTTCAACTCTTCTGGTAGCCATGTTCACAAGAAACTTCAGGTCTTTTTCTAATGAAAATACCATATTGACTACAGTATTTGTCTTACTTAAATCATTTAGCATCTGTCAAGCTGTGCCACCGTTTTATTAGCCTTCTCTCTCTCTCTCTCTTTTTTTTTTTTTTGGACATATCACTGGTAGTTTTCACGGTTGTACTCCCAACCCCGTTTTTCTTTTAAGTCCTGAGAGATTTTACGAAGCTCCATAACTTTTTGGAGTACATGTATCACCTTATAACAGGACTCCCTGTACTAGGGTACATCTCTTCCCAGTTCCCTAACTCTTCAATGACAGGAACCATATTTTATTCCTTTTTCAATCCCCAAAGTTTCCTCTCCATCACCAAGACAGTGCAAGTAACAGATGCTTGTGTAATGTGTGTTGCTCAATTTATTCTACCATCACCTCCTTTCAGGAGACTTTCCCCATTAGCTTTCTGTCAAGTTAATCTAGAAACAGGGGTGGCCAGAAGAAATTCAGAAAAAGCCTGCCAAGGGAAGTTCTTTGTAGCCACAGCAGTGACCTCCCAGAGCTTCCAGGGTTTCCACAGCAGGGACTATTAACTTTTACCCCAGACCACCTTTCTTTGCTGTTCCTTGGTGGAGAATCCCCAGGTGGTGGAGAGAGGGCAGGCATAGAGCCCCAGGGGGTGGTGCCAGCAGGCAGGCCCCCAAACTGGCTCTATAGCACCCAATGATGCAGACGGGCAGGCACTCGTGCTGTGAGGAGGCCCCAGTAAGATGTATTAACATCACAAAAGTTAATGGACCAGAAAGGGAAAAAATTAACATAAATTACCTTCCGCTGAAATCCTGCCTTCCTTGGCAGCTGGAGAACAAGTTCAGTGTAGTGCCAGAGGAAAATCAGGCCCTGGAAGCAGAGGCCTTAATGGGCTAAAATATAATCTCCGACCCTCCCTCGAAAACAGTAACTCCCCAATCATCTAGGCCTAGAAACAAATTATACAGGGCAAGTGGCACAAAGAGGCTAGTTTAATTTATGCTGAATTCTGGCTAGTGCTTTTGCAAGGGTTGGGGGGGGAGGTGGAAAGAGGGGCTGTGTAGCTTTTGCAGTGTTTTCCTTGGGGAGATGGTAGCTTCCCTTTATCTGGGTAACCATGGGAGTGCCCCTTTACTGGGCATCTGGCACCTCCTTAAACTGGGAAGTGAGAGTGTATTTATTAGGAAACCAATCTCCCAAGCCTCTCTGAATGTAAAAGATATATCTCCCTGCTACTCCTGGTATCCTCCTGGCCTCTAACACAGCAGGGGCTACAACAGAACGTAAAGAAAGAACAGAATTCCCTTGTAGAGAAAGACTGAGTTTCTAAGATGTAGCGGCTGGGAGAGAGGTGTGAGAAGATGTTGATGGAAAATGTGTGTCCACAGTATGGCAGCATGCTGGCATTAGAGGAGAAGACAACAGTAGCTGAGAGGTGCCGAGTGGCAGGAATGACTAAGAACAGCGATGTCCAAGATACTATTTTAAGTTGTCTGAACTGTATGGTATGTGGCCCCTTCTATTTGCCTAAAGCTTTTACTAAAAGTCTGCCGCACATAATGGAATTAGGGATGTTTTTGGAGAGTGAAAAGATGTGGGCATCATGAGAGGAGAAAGGGATGAAGCACACAGTAGGTCAAGAATTCAACAGAAACATTAAGAACTGAACAGTTTATAGTACATTGTAGCTTTATATTAGTGTGTTACTAGTAACTTATTTAATTTTTATACCAACCCTAGGAAGAAGGGATTATTGTAACAATGTAATCAGTTCCATATTTTCTGCCCCACCTGATGAAGAGTACAGCCAGGCCTTTAGCTGTGAGCAGCAAGGGTAAACTAAAAAGGACTAGGGAGAGAAGACTGGGAGGAGGCATGTGGAGCAGAGAGACACTTGAAGGTTACACTTGCTTCTCCGCCTTGGGCTTCTTGTACCAGGGACTTGGAAGACACCGAAGGAGACACTTGGAAGAGATGGGTGAGAGACTCGTGGGGAAACTGACAATGGCAGCCTTTATCTTGACTCATGCTTTGATTTTGCTCCTTTCTTCCAGACTTGCCTGGTCCCTTCTGCCCCATCTGAAGGTACCTTAGACTTGTGGCAAGCTTTCAGACCTCGGTGGCCCAATTTGGGGCCACCCTTTTTGGCTAGGCATTTATACACCAGGAGATTGGTAAGTTAAGGTGTTTCACTGGGAAAACTATTATCCTTTCATCTCTCTAAACACTAATTCTATCAAAGTTCTTTTCTGTTCAGGGTCTTACACACTAATAATATGGTTTGTCTTTATGTAGCAGATGGTAGAACCCATTTAGAATATGCTAGTTTGGGGGCTTGAGGTACCCTCAGTCTTCTTGCTAATATTATTATCAGCCCCATTTTATATATAAGGAAACTGAGGCACTAAGGGGTTAAATAACTTGTCCACTTTCATAGCACCAGTAAGTGGCAGAACTGATACAGCAACAAAATATGCTCTTCCATTCTTTTCCTTCTAGGTTTAACAACCCTGTTTGTTTGTTTGTTGTTTTTTACATTTGGAGAACAAAGAGCCTCACTACAAAGATAACATCAGAATTGTTGACCACCAGACCATGGAGAAAACAAGATGGCATCAATCGGAGCCACCAGATGCTTTTGTGGCAGGATAGACATGCTGACCCTTGCCCAATTCCCCTTCCCACTTCCTTGAAACTCTATATAATACCCCTGTCCTCTGCTAATAGGGCAGTGGGCCCTCCTTACTTGTCAACAAATTAATAAATATACTTCCCTTCTCTCCAAAATTCTGTTCCTTTTATTGGCCAAGGAAACTGAGATTGGCTAGCATTCTGGTATTAGAGCTGGAATGTGAACCCAGGCTCCAAAGTCATTGCCTTAAACACTAGGGTTTCCAAAGGGACATAGGATTTCCCATTTTTCATGGGGATAAGGGGTAGCACAGGTCCTTCTAGCTGAGCATGGAAGGAAGCTGAGCAGGAGACTGGGAAGCTTGTGTAAACCCAAGAGTCTGATGCTTACACTACATTTAAATTAGGAAAAGAGGGCAGGTGATGACCAAAGTTCTTTCCTGTATTAAGGGTTAGTGAGCCCAAGACAAGGGTACCACCCTGGAAGAGGGTGTACTGTCATTGTGGAGGAAATGTACATTTGGAACAAGTAAAATAGCTCTGCATGGAATAGTCAGGGAACCTATGAAGCCACATGGCTTTAAAAGCCTTTGGGTGAAAATGATGTGTATTAGATAAAATGCTTTGGGGAAAGAAAAAACTAGGTGTTACAGGGCAACCCTAATATAAAATGGGTTTCCCTCACTGGGTCCTCACCCGCACACTCAGAAGACTTTTATAATAAGTCCCAACTTCAGGTACCTGTGACAAAAGTTATTTACGGGTTTTATTTTATGAAAGAAGGGGAATAAAATAGTAATAATACCAAGGGAAAGAGAGGGATACAAATCCGTAAATATTCTACCAGATCTTCTAAGCAATGGTGCATTGAGAGCTGGCTCCAAAGGAAGAGAGAGAGCCCAAGGCTCACCTCTCTAGTTTTATAGCCAGCCTGGCTGCTTAACTCCACCCTCAGTTCCCAGTGATCCACTCTTCGATAATCATATTATCGGATTTGTGGTTCTGGAACACTGGTGGTCTGGAGTGGGGGTTGGAGTCCACACACCCATCTGTGTAATCCATTCAGGACTACCTTTCCCCCTAACATAGGGAGATTTTATGGAGAAGTTGGCCTCCTGCAGAACAGTGGGTGGGGATCATAAGGTTCTGAAATCTCATTTCAAGTATTTCCCAGTCCTCTTTTCTTAGACCTCTTCCTCAATCTCTTCCCTTCCACTTCCTAGATTTTCTTTTATCAAATCACTGAAACATAGGGAGAATTGGGAAAGAGCATGGTCAAAGGTTGAGGTGGCCAATCAGTAGAGAAAAAACTCACAAAAGACTGGTTCCCCAAAGTGCAAGTTGAATCTGAAGGGAAACTAAGACTGGCCATCTCCCGTTACCTTTACTTAACTCTTGTTTTTTGCGTAATTCACATACTTTAATATTTACTAATTCAAAACATACAGTTCAGTGGCTTTAACTTATTCACAAAGTTGTGCAACTGATGGACTCTTAGATTAGAAAAATTTAGGTCTCACAAGGACAAACACCACACATGGGGGTAGGAAAGATTAATGAATCTTAAACTAAAGCTGATCATTGAAGTTTCCAGGAAACTAAGGTGGGTTAGAGAAGATTATCAATCCGACAGAGTTAGGGGCAGACAGGATTATGGATCTTACAAGAACAACCCAATTAATCCCAAGGAAATAATTTCCACAATAATCCCATCAAAGAACATTATAAAAAGAACACTCCTTACTCTGGCAAAAGGCAGGTCTTGTCTTTGAAGACTGCTATGTGTGTCTACGCAGGAGTCTCTTCTTCCTTTCCTCAATAAACTTACTATGTCCTGATGAATGGGAACATCTGCTGACTTCTTTCTCAGAGGGACCCAAGAATGCTATGCACTGAACCTCATCATACCTGTCACCATTGCTTAATGCCAGAGCATTTTCATCATCCTAGAATGAAACCTTGTATCCATTGACTGTCACTCCTCATTTCCCATTCATCCCAAGCCCAGTCACCACTTCGTGTCTCTATGGGTTTTCCCTGGATGTTTCACATCAAGAAAATCCTGTGTATCATCCTTTGTGACTGGTTTCTTTCACTTAGCATAATGCTTTCAAGGTTCACCTATGTTGCAGCTTATATCATAAGTTCCTACTGGTTCCTGGCTCCAGCAACTTCTGCTTTAGGTAAACTGTTCTGGATTGTGTGTATCAATCTGTCTCTCCAGATTCCACAATAACATTTGTCCTATGCCTTTGGTTTCTTATGGATCTAAGAAAGGTTGATTTTCAGTTCCTCAGTATTGTGTTGTTGGGTTTCTTTTCTTGTTGTGAGGCAACTGGGATTTTGATAGGAATTGAGCTGAAGCTGTAGGGAGCATTGTCATCTTACCACTATTGTGTCTTCTATGAACATGGGATGTCTTTTCATTTACTTAAGTTTTCTTTAATTTCTTTCAATATTATTTTGTATTTTCCAGGGTAGCTTTGCTTATCATTTGTCATTCCAGCTCTGCTGCTACAGAGCTAAATTGTTAAGATGTGAAATGGGGAAGAGGAATTGTCACTGTTTCCTCACTAGGCGCAAGACCGGGACTCCTTTGATTTGACCCATGTTGGGCTGTTCCAAAGGGCCTTTGTGATGAAGTACTGGGCACAGCCGTCGGTTAATATGCACGTGGCACTGTCCTACTTACTCTAGGCCACTCACTGACTCTCAGCTCTTAAATGCTGAGATGGGAAATCTCTCTGGCTTATTATTACAGGAAAGCATCTTATTTTTGATGAGCCAGGCTTGGAGCAGCAGCCCGAGTGACCCTCAAGTCTGGTCTCCAGCTTCTATCTGCCCTTGGAATTTCTCCTTCCAGGAAGGACAAGGTGCTTTCTCCAGGAATGTCAATGGCAGAGAGGACAAGAACCATACAAATTGTATTTCCAAGCCTTCCCTAATCGCATCAAAGTCCTTTGCAAGGAGTCTTCTGGCCTAACTAGAGTTTGATAATTACAAATTATTTCTAGCAGAAATGCTGACTGTGGGAAAGCAGGTTAGAGCAAATTTGATTCATATTAAAGCCATGGTCAGATCATCATGAACCTTCAGGGTATTTATTTTTCCATCAGCTCCTCCCTTGGTTCCCCTACCTCCTTTTTTGGCCTGACTGAGCTGGAGACTCGCCTAATACAAATAACAGCATTAAAATAAAATCATGCCAAAGCTCAGGGGAACATGCCTGAGTAATGGAGAAGATAATAAGCTTGGACAACCACCCCTGCTCTCTCTTACTCCCTCAAGGCAGGCGAAAGTTCACAACTGATTTAGGATGGTTTCTAACGGTAAACAGGAGGCAAACAAGACCTTAAGTGGTTTAAGAAAAAAATTGTAATAACATACCAAATTGCTATTACTCCACTGATACCCAGTCAGTCCCCGCATCTCTGAAGTAATTTCCACTTTCTAAGTTATGATGGGGGGACTTTTGGGTGTCAAACAGAATGAAGAGACAAAGCCACAGGAGATAAACCAACACAGAGGTGGTTTTGCTCATTCATTCATTCAAATATCCATTGTTTCACTGATCAAATATCTGAGAGCTGACTATCCTAGGCACTGTGCTGGCTACAAGATAGGCAGGGAAACTATCCCTGGCCTCCAGATGCTCTTAGTATAAGAGAGGAGGTAGATGTATGGTCAGATATATCCCACTACCAGACAATTTGTTGCTTCCAAGAATCTTCAGTTTAAGACTCCTCCTCTCATCTTGGATTAGGGAAGGGGAGGTGGGGGAGTGCCATTTAATCTGTGCTTTTAGGAGTTAGAAATTAGTGCTGTGACTTCACCATTAATAAAGGAAGAAACAGGGCCTTCCTGATGGCATAAGGGGGTAAGTCTCAGCACTATATGAAGCTATCAGCAGCCACTGTAGCATGAGTTTGATCTCTGGCCAGCAAGCTAACAGAGACTTCTGTCTCACCCACTACTCCCCTCAGCAGTGTATTTCGGTAGATCTGCCCGTTCTGTCCCCACTCTCTCTCAGCTGAATCCTCTCACACATATACACACCCACACCTCTGGCTTATACCCCAGTTTTTGTGTGCATAAATAAATAAAAATAAAATCTTAAAAAGAAGAAGAAGAAGAAGAAGAAACAAAGGTAAAAGGAAGAAAGGAGAGAAGGGAGGATTGTCATGCCCTGGAGAAGAGATGACTGTTGACCCCAGAGACCTATTTCAGTGGCGTCCAGCTTTAAGGGTGGGAAGACGACCTGAAGATCATGAAGAAAAACCAAGGAGACTGTCTGAACCTATATGGTACTACTTCGTAGAAGCTGCTGCCAACAACATGGAGCGTCTCCCTGCCTGCCTTCCCAAGAGCTGATGACAATAAGGAGTTAGACGAGAGGGGTGTTGAGGTATGTGGAGAAGTGTTAGAGGTGTTCCTTCCTGCATGCAGCAGCAGCATTCCACCGTGGGGCTAACCCCTTGGGGACAGGTGGCGACTGTGTTACCTTATTACCACAAACATTCTATGACTTTTAAAGTTGGGCACGGTGGCCTTGTTTTTGGTTTCTCCAGGACCTTGGACATTTGCTGAGATTCAGTCCCCAAATCTTCTCTTGGTATGAAATGGATTGCTGCATTTCCAGGGCTTAATTGTCCTCACCAGCTAAAAGCATTCTGCCAGTAATGAAAATACATCCACTCTTTTTATCAAGAAAAAAGGATAATAACTCAGCCAGCTTTAGCTTACATTTTATTGAACATCAGCCCAGCTTGTTTCTAAGGACATCTCTAATGTGAAGCACAGAAGGCTGCTGGGGGAACTGGGGGTACTCGGAAAGATCTGGGAGAATAAAGGGCAAAAGGGTCTCAGGTCTATTCTCCTTAGTCCCTCAAAGTATACAACTTTCTGAAATGACATATGTCCTTTCTCAAGAAGCTGGTGAGGTAACTACTAAAATTTAAAACCTCTTTGTTTCTCATGGAAGAGGAATGGCATGAAGTTATTATATAAAAAATAGCATTTTCGGGGCCTCCCTGGTGGCGCAGTGGGTTAAGCAATGCACTATGAGGCGAACCGCAGCCACTGCAGCACGAGTTCGATCCCTGCTGCCGGCCGGGGGGGCGGGGGGGACCCACATGGTGCAGCAGAGCTTTCCTGCTGTGCCCGCTGCTCCCCTCAGCAGTGTGCTTCCGTTGATCTGCCTGTTCTGCTCCCAGCTCTCTGTGGTGAATCCTCTCACCCACCCCCACACCTCTGGCCTGTACCCCAGTGCTTGTATGCATAAATAAATAAATCTTTAAAAAAAAAATAGCATTTTCTAGTTTTTAAAGAACATGCAGATACTCTCTCATTTGATCCTTATAAACTCCCTAAAGGGCTAGCAGGACAAATGTTACTGTCTTATTTATGTGGATCATGAAACTAAGACTGAAAGGAAGGGCAGTGACTTACTTAGCACCACCAATTGGTAGTAGAGTCAGTAACTCCAGGAGAAGTGGAGGGTTGGGGAGACAGAGCCAAGGGAGCAATTGATGCAAACTGGAGTGAGGCATATAGGGACTTACACAGCTCTGAAAGATTATATTTGAAGAACCTACAACATCCTATTTCATGAATTCCATCTCCTTAACCTCTTACACCATTGTTTCAACCACACTGACCTTCTGTAGCCAAATCACCTCCCTTGCTCACAGAAATCCAGTTTTGCTCTCAGAGCCTGGTTTTTATCTGAAATAGGGAGCACTGGTTCCTCAATGAAGTAGAAGCTGGGCCTGTAGATGGTTTTACTGCCCAACTCGACACCAATCCAAGTAATTCCATCTTCATTGCTAATTACTAGGGTAGAAATAGGAATGGGATGAAATTTTATGTTATAAGATGTGAAGAAAAATTTTCACAGGGTTAAGGGGAAATTCCTTGTTCTGAAAAGGGAAGGACTTGCCCTCTTTAGCTCTGCCTTGAACATGGAAAATGAGGAAGCTGCATGAGATTGGAGCGTTGGCAACCATCTTGGCATCTGAAGGGTAGTCAGAACAAGAGGATGCCTGAGTAAAAAGAAGGGAATAATCTAGTCCCTTAATCTAATGTTGTCAATTAGCTAAATTTATCAACCATAGAACACTGCCCCATTAACTCCAGGCTTTTTTTTTTTTAAGATTTATTTATTGATGCATACAAGCACTGGGGTACAGGCCAGAGGTGTGGGGGGGTGAGAGGATTCACCACAGAGAGCGGGGAGCAGAACAGGCAGATCAACGGAAGTACACTGCTGAGGGGAGCAGTGGGCATAGCAGGAGAGGTCGCTGCACCATGTGGGTCCCCCCCTGGCCGGCAGCAGGGATCGAACTCGTGCTGCAGTGGCTGTGGTCTGCCTCATAGTGCGTTGCTTAACCCACTGCGCCACCAGGGAGGCCCAACTCCAGGCTTTATGTGAATAAAAAAACTCCTCCTGAAGCGCCATTTTGAATTAAGGTAATTTCTCTTTGTTTCCACTGGAAGGGCTCTAAATGACACACTCCCCCTTTCTGTTACTCAAACCCTCCTGCTCATTCTCATTTCAGGATAGCTCTTCTTGCTGTTCCATTGTCTAGAGCACTTTTCCTCCAGATGGTCACATGTCTCCCCATCATTCAGGCCCCAAAACAAATGTCACTACCAGAGAGGCTTTCTATAAACTACCCAATTTAAACCAGTTTCCCAGTCACTTCATTTTAGCATTTATTGGTATCAAAAATCATGTTTTTATTTATGTGTTGACTAGTTTATATATTTTTTTTATATGAGAGAATAAGCTCCATGTGAGGAAGAACAGGTCTGGCTTACTCACCACTATTTCTAATACCTGGCACACAGCCTAGCACATAATTGGCAATTTAAACATTTGGTGAACAGATAAATGAATCCCAGAGTCAGTCTCACCACAATGCAGCTCAATCTCTCTCTCCCTGTGTGGCTGCTTAAGTAGAGTATACCCCTGACCTTTCATCAATTCCTTTTGCAAAAATCTAAATCACAGGACCAGTAGGAAATAAAGAAGGTGGCAGAGAAGAAAAACATCATAAAAGCAAAATTATTTTAGACTTAAATGTAAAAGGAGAGCGGGATGATTGCATAACATATGTAGATCTATGCAAATTACCATGCACTGTTAAGTAGGGGAGAAGTTTGAAGTGTTAGGAAGTCCAGAGTCCCATGTTGGGTGTGTTTTCCTTCTCACCAGGAAGTGGTATCAACTTCTCAGGCTCAGGAAAGTGGGGGTACTGACATACAGTGAGAGAAAAATCAACTGAGAATTACACAAGGAGAAAAGAATTTCATTTCATCTCTGGGTTTTTCTGAGAAATAGAAATCAAGAACATTTCACTTATCCACTTTAAATATAGAAATAGGAAGCATAAACTCTATTCAGTTTTACATGGTGGCCAACTAAGATTACAGAGGAAAAGGGAGAAAGGAAACAGAAAAGAACCGGAAGGGAGTGATTCAGAAACAAGCCCCAACTACCCAAATTCTTCAGAAGTAAGAACCTAATGTAATAATAATTATTTATAGCCATAGAAAGGAAACAAAACAAAAACCCCACATACCAACTGCCCTCTGGATTTAAAAGTTTTAAAAGGATATACATTTTCACAGTTTGCTAACCTGTTTAAATTATTTTCTAAAATGTGGGATTATAGCATTTACTCATTAATTTAAAATTTATTTATTTATTGCATAGAAGAACTGAGGTGTAAGCCAAAGATTCAGAGAATGAGAGGATTCGCCAGAAACTGAATGGGGAGCAGACTGGGTAGATCCACTGAAACACACTGCTGAGGGGAGCAGTGGGTGAGACAGGAGAGGTCTGATGCACTATGTGGGTCAGCTCTCTGGCTGGGGATCAAATTCAGGCCTTGGTGGTGACAGTACTAAGACAACCCCTAGGCCACCAAGGAGGCTTCTCATTAATTTGTTTTTTTAACTATTTGGAGGATACCTACATCTGGGGCCTTGAAATAGGACCTAGGGAACATCTGAGGGCATTATACATATCCACAATGGGCTTACATTCTATCACGTTCTCTATTCTAATTTTCTTTTTTTTTTTAAAGATTTATTTGTTTATACATACAAGAGCTGGGGTACAGGCCAGAGTCCAGGGCAGTGAGAGGATTCACCAGAGACAGAGTGGGAGCAGAACAGGCAGATGGACTGAAAGGGGAGCAGCGGGTGAGGCAGGAGAGGTCTGCTAGGCCATGTGGGTCCCCTCCCTGGCTGGCAGCAGGTATTGAACTCGTGCTGCAGTGGCTGTGGTTTGCTTCATAGGCATTGCTTAACCCACTGCGCCACCAGGGAGGCCCCTCTATTCTAATTTTCAATGGGGGGAACACGCTTTACTTCCCTTCTCTAGAGACAAAAGATTATCCATCTTGTTTTATAGAGGAAAGCTTCCACTTTCTGGAGCACCACTATGGTAAGTGTTTCATGGGCTCTATTAAGAACCTGAAGGCCCTGTCTAAATGTCCAGCATCAGTGGAGCTGCCTCTTGGCAAACCTCTTAAGTGATCACTGACCTCCCATTTTCTAGGATATTACTCCATTTTCTAGGATATTACTCATTTCAAACATGTTTTCAACTCCTCAGCCAGCACTCCAGCTACCACCATCTCTCTCTTTAGTTACTGAAACAGTCTTCTAATTGGTGATACTGCTCCCAATTCTCCGTTCTGCCTGTGCTCCACATTGCAGTCACAGTTATCCTGTTACAGTCCAAGGCAGAACTTGTCTCTTGGCTGTTCCAAGCAGGTGCTGAAGTCCCTATACTGGCCTCCAGGCCTACAATCCCATCCCTTAGACCTCTTGTCCTCTTCTGCTCACTCAGCTCTAACGACACAGCCCCCATAATCCCACATTAGTCTTTGCACTACTTCTCATAGAGGCAGTCCCAACAAACCTATTTAAAATTACAAACCTCTCTGCCTCCACACTCCCTATCTCTTCCCTTGCTTTTATTTTTCTCTATAGTTCTCATCACTGTGTAACTTATGGCACATTTCACTCATTTGTCTTTATTGTTTGTCTCTCCCCTGTTGAATGAAAGCTCCAAGAGAGCAAGCATTTTTGTCTGTTTTGTTCATTGCTGTATCCTCAGTCCCTTGAAGAATGACTGACAAATTAGGCACTCATAAAGTATTTGTTGACAGCATTTTAGTTTGAATTGACTTAGTCTTATGGAAAATATGACTGCATTCTTCTCATTTTTGTCATTTTACAGAGGAGCAATGAAAACTTCATTAAAGACTTCACTCATGCTTGGGAAGCCCCAGCCCAGAAGCTGTAAGTCTTGGATAGAAACCATGGGCCTGGTTCCCTAAGCCAGCCCCAGAAGGGTGGGGTCTCTTTCAGGCTCAGCTTTTATCGACTAGGTGCCTGCATAGCAAATGTCAGAGTCTCCTCCTAAACGCAGGCAGATTTACTTTGCAGACGGTGAGGATGCATTTTAATTTGTTGATGTGAAATCTTAATTGAACTAAACTGCTAGAGGTAGTCTCTGTTCTCTGTCATAGTCTTAATTTAGTTGGCAAAACAAGATATCATCAGAGGAAAATCACAAGCAAAGACGCTGTGCCCAGAGGGTTTGGGGAACACCCTTCTGTGTTTGGAGGTAGGTTGATATGTGATTGACACAAGCATGAACCCAATCAACACAACCCAGGATGACAACTTGACTCTCCAGGCAAGGGACATTGTGTTGACTCAGATAGAGGGGTCCTCTCAAAGCAGTTAGGCTAAACACAGTCCCCTTCCTGTATTCAAGATTCTATTTTTAGTGTCAGAGCAGGGAAGAGATGAGGAATTTCTCACTCTAAACTACAGAAGTATGGGAGGTGCCAGCTCTTCACTTCACTATTGTGGCACCTTGGGTAGGTCACTTCCCCTACCTGCATTTGACTTTCTCCAGCTGTGCAACAAAGAGGTTGGAGTCCATGTCCCTAAAAATTTCCATCGCCGCCATGCCATGTACACCTAGTCCAAGACCCTCAGGCCTAGGCCAGTGTTCAACCTGAGCTCCTGACTCTTGCCCACCAAATCCCTGCTGAGGTCTCAGCCATGGTGTATGCTGCTCCAATGGCCTCACTGCTTCCTACAGAGGGTCAGGATGCAGGCCTATTATTGACATGACTTCATCCCTAAGCCACAGAACCCCAGGTTGGGAGCTGGCCAAAGAAATCACTCTTGATTATAGATGCCCACTCCATCCCTTTCTCAGACCCCTACCACCATGCTACTTGTCCCCCTCTGGCAGTTTCTGTCTACCAGGCTGCCTATCTGGAAAAGTGCCTGCTAGGGTCTTATTCCAAGCTCACCCTTGCTGCAGCATTCCAAACAGGCAGAACAATCACCAGTGGCATGACAGCTGGTAGGAACCGGCAGAATGTTTGTATGAAATTGCATGAGGTTGATAATAATTCTCGCATTATCTGATTCCAAGAACATTCTCTGCAGGGAGTTCCCAGGGAAGTGACTCAGGCCTTGGTATCTCCTTCTGAAGCACAATTGTGGAAGGGCTGTTGAGGGTCAGACTCAGAGCTGGCAGGCAATCATCCTGGTGACTCACTGGCTGGAACAGGAGGGTTGCAGGTCCCAGTACCTGCATTTAGTCATAAGTTCTTATGCTGGAAATCAGATGCCAGGAGGTTCAGCTAAGAGGCAATGCCACGTAGAAGAAAAATCACAGCTTTCAGGAGAAACCACCTGGGAACTCCCTTCTGCTCACTGAGCCTGTTTCTTCATCTGTTAGGTGGGATAATAATATCTACCTCAGAGCTGTTGTGAGAACTAGATGCTGTACTGCTTCCCAAGTGCCCAGCACTGTGCCTGTCCATAGCCTGCACTCCCTGAATTGCAAATTGATGCATTATTATAATTAAAGTCCCAGCACAATGCTTGATGCCCAGAGCATGCCCAGTAATCATGACTGTGATCATCTTCCACCAACAGACACACAGAACTACTGGGCTCCTTTCAATTCTTTGGAGATGGTGGCAAACTGCAGTTCACACAGAAGCATCTTTATAGTTACTCTCACCCCAAATCTTGTTTTGCTCTGGTTCCCCCTCAGCCTGTGAAGAGGCCAAGATCAGAGAAAATCTGATAGCGGGTTGGTGAGCTGATATCTGAGAAATAAACTCTCAAATTTGAGTTTTGCCTCCACTACCTTTGGTGGAAACTGGAAATGACTTTTCCCATCACAAGATGGAATGTTGGCAGATGCTAGTCTAAAGTCAGCAGGCTTCTTGTATAGGAAGGGCTTGGATTTATAAGCAGACTTCGTTGGGGGAAGGGGAATTTGTAGAGACTGGACTCAACCTCTTGTTAGGCAGGACTCTTTCAACTGAAAATGTCAGAATTCTTTCTCAAATTCTTAAGCAAACACTGAATGCATTCACTTTCAGACTTGGTTAGGATTCTAATCAAAGGGTCAAAGGAAGTCCAGAACCAATGAACTGGAACCAGGAACTTGGCATGCAGGGACATGTTCTCCTATGATGAAAATAAAACTAGGGCCCACTTGATGTTGTGAGATCAGGAAAGGTCAATTGCGGTCATATCTGCAGATGAGGCAGCTCCAAGCAGAGGTAATATAACAGCTAGTACAAAGGTCCAAAGTCAGGAGCTAATTCAAGGAACAGAAGGAAGCCAGCGTGGGTAGAGAGTCGTGAACCAGGAAAAGAACAGTAAAAGATGAAAACCAGGGGCCAGACAAAGATTGCATAGGCTAAGACATGAATATGTATCATATTCAAAGTATTATGAGACGCCTTTAAATAGCTTAAACCAATAAGAGACAATTGTCTAACTTACATTTTTAAAAAGAACATCTTTAAAAAGTAACTCCCGACGTGACGGAGCCATCATGGCGGCGACCAGAGGCCTGCTCGGCTCCCGGAAGCAGGCTGTGAGGGGCGGGCGCGCCGCTGGGGCAACCGGAGCCGGAGCCGGAGGTACAGTAGGGAGGGCGGCCGGGCGGCCTGGAGCCGGACGCGTCTGGAGCGTCCCCGCAGACCGGGGCAGCAGGTCGTCCGGGGACCCGCCATGCTGGTGACTGCCTACTTTGCCTTTGTGGTCCTCCTGGCTGCCTGCCTGGGGTTGGAGCTGTCAAGATGCCAGGCTAAACCCCCTGGAAGGGCGTGTAGCAATCCCTCCTTTCTTCGTTTTCAACTGGACTTCTATCAGGTCTACTTTCTGGCCTTGGCAGCTGACTGGTTGCAGGCCCCCTACCTCTATAAACTCTATCAGCATTACCACTTCCTGGAGGGTCAAATTGCCATCCTCTATGTCTGTGGCCTTGCCTCCACAGTTCTCTTCGGACTAGTGTCCTCCTCACTTGTGGATTGGTTAGGTCGCAAGAAGTCTTGTGTCCTCTTTCCCTCACTTACTCCTTATGCTGTTTAACCAAACTGTCTTGGGACTACTTTGTCCTGCTGGTGGGTCGGGCACTTGGTGGACTGTCCACAGCTCTGCTCTTCTCAGCCTTTGAGGCCTGGTACATACACGAGCATGTGGAGCGGCATGACTTTCCTGCTGAGTGGATCCCAGCTACCTTTGCCCGAGCTGCCTTCTGGAACCATGTGCTGGCTGTTGTGGCAGGTGTGGCAGCCGAGGCTGTAGCCTCCTGGATGGGGCTAGGACCTGTAGCCCCCTTTGTGGCCGCCATCCCTCTTTTGGCTCTGTCTGGAGCCTTGGCCCTTCACAACTGGGGAGAGAACTATGATCGGCAGCGTGCCTTCTCCAGGACCTGTGCTGGGGGCCTGCGCTGCCTCCTGTCCGACCGCCGCGTGCTGCTGCTAGGGACCATACAGGCCCTATTTGAGAGTGTCATCTTCATCTTTGTCTTCCTTTGGACACCTGTGCTGGACCCACATGGGGCACCACTAGGCATCGTCTTCTCCAGCTTCATGGCAGCCAGCTTGCTTGGCTCTTCCCTGTATCGCATCGCCACCTCCAAGAGGTACCATCTTCAGCCCATGCACCTCCTCTCCCTTGCTGTTCTCATCGTCGTCTTCTCCCTCTTTATGTTGACTTTCTCCACCAGCCCCGGCCAGGAGAGTCCAGTGGAGTCCTTCATAGCCTTCCTGCTTATCGAATTGGCCTGTGGGCTATACTTTCCCAGCATGAGCTTCCTGCGGAGAAAGGTGATCCCTGAGACAGAGCAAGCTGGTGTACTCAACTGGTTCCGGGTGCCCCTGCACCTGTTGGCCTGCCTGGGCCTCCTCGTGCTCCATGACAGTGATCGCAAAACGGGTACCCGGAACATGTTCAGCATCTGTTCTGCCGTCATGGTGATGGCTCTACTGGCAGTGGTGGGGCTCTTCACTGTAGTCAGGCATGATGCTGAGCTGCGGGTGCCCTCACCCACCGGGGAACCCTATGCCCCTGAGCTCTAACCCTGCTCCAGAAGAAGGGGGCTGGGACAGACTTTTGAATCCTGCCTCTCCAGGGTTGTACGGATATCTCTGTGAATGACTTTGCAACTCTCTGTCCTCTCAATCTGTCCTGGGACCCCTCCTGCCAGTGCTTCGGGTTGAGGAGCACCTGGGGATGATGAACTGGAAAGAAGATGCCAAATGTTGCCTCTGTGTTATTCCCTTTCCCTTTTAAAATAAATACGTTAATCATTCATTGATTTTATTTACTCTTCCTCACCTGTACCCACCTCAGTAGTCTGGTGAGTTTTGAGGACAGAGGTGGGTTCCCCATAGAAAGTTTGTATTTTAGCTTCTTTAAGACTTTCCCCTTAAGGGCCTCCCTGGTGGCGCAGAGGGTAGAGCGCTGCACTGTGAAGTTGCTGGCTGCACAGCAGAATGAGTTCACTCCCCAGCCAGGGAGGGGGCCCATATGGTGCAGCAGACCTCTCCTGCCTCGCCTGCTCCTCCCCTCAGCAGTGTATTTCCATTGATCTGCCTGTTCTGCTCTCCACTCTGTCTCTGGTGAATCCTCTCACCTCTCATGACTGGCCTGTACCCCAGCTCTTGTATGCATAAATAAATAAATAAATCTTAAAAAAAATAATAAAATAAAAAGTAACTCCCATGGTTACTCCATGGGAAGGAAACCAGGGGTCAAAGTAGAAGGAGGGCTTGAGGAAAAGACTAAGTGAGGAGCTGGCATGGGCACAGCTGAAGTTAAGAGTTTTGTTGAACTTGAGATGTTGATTAGATGTATTAGTTGCCTGTGACTACTGTACCAAATGACCACAAACTGGTGCCTTGAAACAACAGAAAGAAAGTCATGTTTCAAGACAGAAGTAGCAGCCAACCATGTGGAGAAGTGGCTCTCAGACCTGGTGGTCTGCTGACCGCATGATCCTAACATGGCTCATTTCAGTGAGGTGGGGAGAGGGAAGCCCATTTGGAGGGACTGAAGAGAGAATCTGAGGAAAGACATATACACAGGGACTTACGTACTTTTTCAAGAAGTTTGCCATGAAACATGGTAGAAAAGTTAGATGGCAATAAAGGAGGTTGGGAAGTAGTGGGAAGACTATGCTTTAAAGCTGGAATTTCTTAGAGAGTGTTTATGTGATATTGAACTTGTTCCAATATAGTAATTGTGACTGATAAAAGCAGTGACTCTCAAACCACTGGATAAAGAGGGAAGGGAGATCATGAGTATTCATACAAGTAGATGAATAGAAGTGATGCTAGGAAGAGCCTCCCTGGTGTTGCAAGGGGTTAGTCTCAACACTACGAAGCTATCTCATGAGACTGATCCCTGACCAGTGAGCTGACCCACGTGGCACAGCAGACCTCTCCTGTCTTGCCTGCTGCTCCCCTCAGCAGTGTATTTCAGCAAGTCTGCCTGTTCTGCTCCCCACTCTGTCTCTGGTGAATCCTTTCACACCCTGCCCCCACACTTCTGGCTTGCACTCCAGCTCTTGTATGCGTAAATAAATAAATCTTTTTAAAAAGAAGTGGTGCTGGGGAAATGAGGGAGCACCTATTTAATTGCTTGTATTTTCTCCATGAGACATGATACAAGATCACCAATTGAGAATGAGGGGTCAGTAGAGTGAAAGATGTTTGCAGGGACAGGAGAACTCATGAAATAGTTTTGAAATAACATACTAGAGAAGTATAAGAGAATTACACAAACGTTAGTGTCTGCTTCAATGTTCCCATTCCTACTTCAGACTCTTTTGAGATATCTGCCTTTACCCAGAGGACTGTTCTGCACCTACTCTCAGGAAAGGGCTGTGATTGACTTTGTTTTTGTCCTATGACTATCTCTGGTCCGGTGATTGTTCAGAGGATGAGACACTGTCATTTGCAGTACTGAGTCAAATGCCTATTCTTGTGGCTGGTACTATGGCTGGCAGCCCTACAAGGAACCACAAGAAGGAGTAGTTCCCCAAAGAAAATAGGGATATTAGGGCCTCCCTGGTGGCACAAAGGGTTAAGTGTCAGCACTATCAAGCTCTTGCCAGGGAGGAATGCCCATGATGGGGAACTCTCCTGTCTTGCCCGCTGCTCCCCCCAGCAGTGTATTTCAGTAGATCTCCTGTTCTGCTCCCCACTCTGTCTCTGGTGAATCCTCTTACTCCCCATACCTCTGGCCTATACCCTAGTTCTTATATGCATAAATAAATAAAAATAAATCTTTTTTTTAAAAATAATAGGGATATTAGATGAAAAGCAATAGTTGTCCACTTTCCATTATTGCTCTCACAGCAAGACAGTGCCTATGAAAATTCACTGTGGAGAGCATAACACTTCACAAGGTGAGGAATTATTACAGTAGCATGTAGTAAACAATGTATTTGTTTACATAATCATTCACTTACATATTCGTAAACAATTACTATGTCTCTCAACGAGGCTTTGTGCTAGGCTCATTAAAAAGAGACAAATATGAATCAGATGTAATCTTCCCCAGGAAGGAGACTGTAGTTTAGTAACAATGTATTAGTTAGTGTTTGCCAGGTTATGCTGTGACAATAAACAACACCCCCAGGTCCTTGTGGTTTGTAAAGCAAAGGTTGATTTCTTACTCATCAGTTTCAGGTTAGCTTTAAAAATATCATGACCTCGGGCCTCCCTGGTGGCGCAGTGGGTTAAGCAGCGCACTATGAAGCAGACCACAGCCTCTGCAGCACGAGTTCGATCCCTGCCTCCGGCCAGGGAGGGGACCCACATGGCACAGCAGACCTCTCCTGTTGTGCCCGCTGCTCCCCTCAGCAGTGTACTTGCGTTGATCTGCCTGTTCTGCTCCCTGCTCTCTGTGGTGACTCCTCTCACCCCCCACACTTCTAGCCTGTACCCCAGTGCTTGTATGCATAAATAAATAAATCTTTAAAAAAATATATCATGACCTCCAAGAGTCTTTATTCTTATACATGCCATTCTCATGAAAGATGACAAAGACGATACTCTAAAGCTTCTGCTCTGGACACTTCTTTTCTCATTTGATTGGCCATATCATGATAGGATCAAATCTGAAACAATGGGTTATTCTCCTTCCCTCAGGAGGTACTGAAAGTTACATGGAAGTATGTCATGACATCTAATACGTTTACAGAGAGAAGTGAATAAATTGGGAAATAATATAATCAATACAAAGGGATAGAAGCATATAAGTATTCATCAGTAGAAAGTAATCAGAATCCTGTGATCCAGGAGAAGTTCAAATGCTCTCCAGTTTGGGAGGTAAGATAATACTTCTTGGAGAAAGTGGCTTTTGAGCTGGGTCTTGAACAGAACTAGAGAATCTAATGGATACAGACGAAGGCAAGATGTTCTATCAGACAAAAAGCAAACCATTCAAGTAGGAAAGTTAGATGTTTAGATGGCATGGTGAACAGTTTAGCTAACCAAAAGCAGAGGAACTGGGAGAAAATAATGGAAAATGGTAAAATGACTGTGTATATCTGTGGCCTCTGAGAATACACATAGTCTTTTACCCCCCTACCTTGACTCTTCTGCCTTTCTTTCTTGGCTTGGTCAAGCCTAGGTCCTCACTCAGAGTCAGCTTCTCTCACTCAATGCCTCTTTCAAAGTCTTGCTGAGAACTATATTCCTATTGTTCTTACAACGTTTCTATGGGTTCTCTGTATCTTCCACTTCATCAGTTAGCCTGGTACCTAGAGGATAGTCCCGACCTAGGTGTAGCGGCCAGGAAGGGCGGCACAGGAGCAAGGTTCGGGATGGTCCTGGGCAGACGGGTTAAGGGAGGAGTCTTGGAGCCCTCGGTGGCTTTTCATGCTTTTATTAGTAGAGGTGGCCAGGTACATGGCAGGCAGGGGTGCCGGGGGAGCCGGGAGACTGGCAGGCCTCCAGCCCCAGGCACATCTCATCTTCTCGGCTGCTGCTTCTCTTTGCTGGTCAGTCCTGTTGGTCCTGTCGGTTCTGGCAGCCTCATGATGCTGCCCATTTAAGCCCGTGATCAACTCAGGTGCGCGCACTTGCACATGCCCACCCTGGAATGCTCACAGCACCACAGGTGTCCATCATCACAGTGGTGGGAGGGTGGAAAGACCTGATTTCTCTAACCCTACACTAGGATACGTTAAAACTCAGAAAGAGGTTTTCCCATAGGCTAGAGATGGACAAAATGACTTAATGAAGTACCCATTGTTGAAAAAAAAGCATCTGCTTCCATCCTGCTGATTTCTCTCCTCCCCTGCAGCAATGAAATTTTGTTTTGTTTTGGTTAGAATAAGATCCCATAATTAATTTTGTTCATAATGTCATAAAAGAAAAATATAATGGCTCTTTATAGTTGCATGCATTACAGTATGAATTTCATTGTCTTTTCAGATTCAGCTTATTATTACAGCAATGATTTGGGTTAAATGTTTATGTAACAGAAACTTTCTACTTCTTATTATGTGATAAGAATGTGATGATCAGTAAAATTAATTTTATACCAATCTTATTTGTTTTCTCTTTAGTTTCAAATGTAGTACACAGATGGAAAAGACTTTGCAAGAGTGGGTCCTGGCTTTTTGGTATTAATCAGCCCACATGGTGGGCATGTGGTCTAATTGATATTGGCCCTAGGCAGGTGTGCACTTTTAGTCTTTAATGTCCTGCAGCCTGCTGCAAGCATGGAAAGAAACAAGCTGACTAGGACATGCCAGAAGACAGAGCAAAACTATGGGGAGGCCTCCATCTGCACAGAAAGGGGCTTCCTAAAGTCACAAGTAGCGCTCAGAAACTTGCTGCTATCACAAACCTTGGTGGTCCTGCCTCAAGGGAGGCAAGGGGATCTCTACCTTGGGTAGCCTTCAAGGTCATATACCTTGTAGATGCCAGGATATTGAGGATAGGGTCTGAGGAGAGGTTTGTAAATCATTCATTCATGATATCTATCATTCGTTCAAAATGTAAAAATATGTATTAAGTACCAACTCTGCCAGACACTGGATATAGTAGTAAGTAAGACAGACAAACTCTCTGCTCCTTCAGAGTTTCATTTTAGCCTAAGAAGCATACAATCAACAAGCTAAGGACCAGATCTTCAAGCTAAGGTCAGTCAGCAATAAGTGCTCTGACAATAATAAAAGGGTGATGTGATGAGAATTCTTGGGTGTGCGGTAGGCTTACTATATAGACATTTTTCAGGGAAGCCTGCTCTACAACGCTGATATTTATGCTGAGACATGGGTAGCAGAAGGCTTGGCAAAGTGCTGGCTTGGGAGAACTTTCTAAGTGTTGGGAATAAGCACAAAGAGCTCAAGGCAGGAAAAGACTGCAATTATTTAAGGATCAGAAAGGAGATAAGGATGATTGAAACATAGTGAGCAAGAGGGAGAATGACCAAAGTTGAGGTTGGAGATTGAATAAATGTCAGGTTATACAGAGTTTTATAAAGTCAAGTGTATTAGTCAACAGACAATCAGGAAAAATAAAAAATCATTCAAGGTATTTTAAATAAAAGGAATTGGTATACATGTTGTGAAGGTTGGAGGAACAAAAAAGAGGGAAACGAGATTATTTAAAGATCAGTAATTAGAGGAAGTCACTATCAGTCCTAAATGTGAAAAAACAAAATGAGAAATGATAATAATCATAGTTGAAAAATATTGTGCCACTGAGGCTGCTATTGTAACCACATGCACTAAAGCTAAGAAAGCAGACTCTTCATGTGCTCAAAGATTTTTAATTGGTGAAAGGTTCAAAGGGCATTAAGAAGTTCAAAGAGGGAAGGAAGAGAGAGAAGAAAGCATTTTAAATTACAGATTCCCAACTGAATTCCAAAAATTACCCATTCCTTCATGGACAAATGCCCAGCCAATCAGACCCAAGCCAAAGCAGGTTGGCTGAGGACTCAAAAGCACTAGTACAAATCCAAGATTCATACTGGCAGGAACCACACGAAAGGGGTTAGGAAGGTCCCAGAGAGCTCCAAAATTAAAAATGTATGGTGCAGCAGACCTCTTCTGTCTTACCCACTGCTTCTTTTCAGTGTATTTCAATAAATCAACCTTTTCTTTTCTCAAAAATAAAAAATATACGATATACTCCAGTACCAGGTCGAGATAATGGCCACCACTTTCTTTGCCAAAATGTTAAAGTCCCAGACCTGGGTTTGTCTCTCACACATATGTCTCCTCTCCAAGTCTTTCCTCCAAGTGATTCTCCTTCACATGTTCCTTCATATATCTCCCCTTTCTCCTTCTTTCCACCTTCATTTATATATGGCTGGGAATATGATATATTCCCAACTGCCACCCATCTTAGCATGAAATGCTGGGATTTGTAATCCAAAATGACTGTATGGAAGTGGCAGCAAGGAAAATGGTGCCTGTTCATTGCACTGTGATGCGGCTCCCCCTTTAATGGAGGTGAATTCTGTTAACTAGGAGGAGCTGACCTGCCTGAGTGGGAATACAAGAGCAAGTGATTGGTGCTACTAGAAGTGCCATCAAAATGCAGAAAAGAACATGGCTTCTCCCTAATTCCTGCTTTCCAGTCTACCGCTAGTGGTTCCAATAGGTTGAATCTAACAGAAAGCCAGCTAACAAAGGGAATGTGGGTTGCTAATTCTCAGATCTAGGGGGAACAGTGTAGAAAGACCATGTGGAACTGGAGGGCAACACGCTCTAACACACATGAGTAAGTATTTGGATTTCATTTTATAAGCCCTCTTTCATAAGCTCTGCATTTGATGTGAATAGGCTTTGGGGATAATTTGATCACATCACTTCACTCTATAAAATGAATGATGATGGTCATGGACTTGTGAAGATTTAGGGAAATAACATATGCAAAATACTTAGTAGAGTGCTTAGCAAACAGTGAGTTTTTTTTTTTTAAGACATTTATTTATTTATGCATACGAGAACTGAGGTATAGGCCAGAAACATTGGGCAGGTGGGGTTGGGGAGTAGTGATATGATTCACCAGAGACAGAGTGGGGAGCAGAACAGGCGACTCTACTGAAATACACTGCTGAGGGGAGCACCGGGTGAGACAGGAGAGGTCTGCTGCGCCATGTGGGTCAGCTTCCTGGCTGGGGATCAAACTCATGCTGCAGTGGCTGTGAATAGCTTTATAGTGCTGAGACTTAACTCCTTGAACCACCAGAGAGGCCCCCTAAACAGTAAATTCTTAATAAATGTTAACTATATATGAAACTATACTGAAAGCATAAACAACATCATGTAGGGGATGCCCAGGATTTTTGATGAAATAGAGGAAAGATTGGAAACCAAAGGTCTGAGAACTCAGTCTAGACAAATTGATAGAATCAGGAAATCTCCATTTCCAGTTTGGTTCCCAGTACTTCCACAAAAGACCTTTGCTGTCCTCTACTTCTGCTGAGTCTGTTTGGGCCTAAGGGCAAAGTCCAGAGTATATGGAGTATGACAGAGATTGAAGGAGTTGGGTGCCAGACAAAATAAAGAGTATTGTTCCAGGGCCTCCCTGGTGGCTCAGTGCTATCAAGCTATCACCAGCCACTGAGGCTTGAGTCCGATCCCCAGCCAGGGAGCTGTCCCATATGGTGCAGCAGACCTCTCCTGTCTTACCCGCTGCTCCCCTCAGCAGTGTATTTCAGTCAATCCACCTGTTCTGCTCCCCACTCTGTCTCTGGTGGATCCTCTCACCACCACTCCCCTCTCCCCCCATACCTATAATAAATAATTTTTTTCACCAATGTATATTTTTATATTTAAATTTTTTATTATTTTATATTTATACACTTATGTATAAATAAAAATAACTTTTTTAAAAAAGAGTATTTTTCCAATAATGATTTTATATAGCAAAATACCTGAAATCTTGGAACTTTTTTTTTAAAAAAGATTTATTTTATCCATGCATACAAGAACTGGGGTACAGCCAGAGGCATGGGGGATGAGAGGATTCACTGGAGACAGAGTGGGGAGCAGAACAGGAATATCTACTGAAACATGCAGCTGAGGGGAGCAGCAGTTGAGGCAGGAGAGGTCCGCTGAGCCATGTGGGTCACCTCCCTGGCCAGTAGCAGGGTTCGAACTCATGCTGCAGTGGCTGCAGTCAGCCCCACAGTGGTTTGCCCAACCCACTGCACCACCGGGGAGGCCCCTTAAATCTCAGAACTTAAAACCATCTGTTTTTATGTTCATGATTCTCTGGGTCAAGAATTTGAAAAAATTACAATGGGGGATAGCTTGTGTCTGATTTATAACATCTGGACCACAGCTGGACTGGTAAGATTCAAAGGATGTAAGTTTCTCAACAACTGGAGGCTGATCTTAAGGAAGGCTCATTCATGTGCATAACTGGTGTTGGGCTGGGTTGACTTAAAGATTAGGACTGTAGACCAGAGTGCCTACATAAGGCTATGTGGTTTGGCTTCCTCACAACATGGCAGCCACAGCCCTCCTATGTGGTGACTCAGGGCTGTAGTCTTGAGGTTTTTAGCCAACAAAGTAGAAGGAGAATCACCCTCTATGATCAAATTTTGGAAGTTTCTCAGCATCCTTTCCTATGCAACCTATTGATCTATGTCATCTAAAATGGAATCACAAAACCGCCAAACTCAAGGAGAGGGACACTATACTTACCTCTTGACCAAGTAACAACAAGCATCTAGAAAAGCATATAGAATTGGCGATGTTATTATGTCCATTTTGGGAAAATATAATCTGTCACAAGTCTACAGGGTAGAACTCATTTCCCCTGAGTCTGGGACTTTGCCAGGTATTCTAGAAAGGCAAGATCTAGCCCCCTATGGAAAAGAGCTTAAAGGTACATGCCCCTCTCTGTACCCTGACTTAACCTTCAAAGGAAACCTCCCTAAAATCCAAAAAGGCCAAGAATAAGTCTTCAGAGGATCTATGTGTAAACACTCAGGGAACATACGTCACATTAGAAAGCCAGAAAACTGGAAACTGTGCTAGGGAGTTTCATCACATATGACACTAGATAGTGATGATGACGGTGATGACAAGATGTTTATTGAATGCCTGTGTGAAACTAGTCATCTAAATATATCCCTTTCATTTAATCTTCTACAAGGAAATATAAGCCTTAAATGCACATTTAGATAAGAAAAAAAGATGGAAAATAAATTCATGGAATATAGAAGGAAGTAGCAAGATGAAGGAAAAGAAACCAAATACGCAGCAGAGAGAATTAGCTAAGTCAAAAGTTGATTCAGTAAAAAATGATAATACCAATCAAGAAAAAGTTGAAAGAGAACAAAAATAAACAATATCAGATGAAAAGAGAACTATTGCTATGGATGCTTCAGGCATTAGAAAGAAAACAAGAAGATATGAAGAATTTGTGCCAATAAAATCAAAGATACATTGCTCAAAATATGTAACTTACTCACACTGTCTCAGCATGAAACAGGACATCTGAATAATCCAATAACCATTAAAGCAGTCAAATCCGAAGTCAGAAATCTTCACACAAAGAAAACTGAGTTTCACTGGTAAGTTCTGATTCCTGTAAACACCTGTGAGAGAATCAGAATTCCTTTATTCAGATGAGGTACTGGGTCTCTGAGAGTTGAAGTAACTTGCCTAACGGTCTAGAGGTAATAAATGTCAAAGTCAAAATTTGAACTCTGGTTGGCCTCACTTCAAAGTTAGGGAGTGAAGCAATAACAATCTCCAGCCTCCTCTCCAAATACTGTAACTAGAAGCTCTACATGAAGGTGAAGGACAAGGCCCTGATACAAAACACACAAAAACAGATTCCAGATTTGCAGAGATGAAAGGGAAAGCTCTTTCTTTCTGCACAAGGGCGTCCTAGAAGTGAGGAATCTGGCTACATCCACACAGAGAAAGAACCTGGAGATTGTTCGTAAGATTCTACCCTAGAGGTCTCCTGGTGGCGCAGTGGGTTAAGCAACGAACTATGAACCAAACGGCAGCCACTGCAGCACGAATTCAATCCCTGCCGCAGGCCAAGGGAGGGGACCCACATGGTGCAGCAGACCTCTCCTGCCTTCCCCACTGCTCCCCTCAGCAGTGTATTTCAGTCAATCTGCCTGTTCTGTTCCCCTCTCTCTCTGGTGGATGCTCTCACCCTGCCCCCATACCTCTGACCTGTACTCCAGGGCTTGTGTGCATAAATAAATTTTTAAAAAAATAATAGATTCTACTCTACCATCTTTAAGACCTATTCACATGCTGCCACTTATCTATACGGCAGCAGAAACCCTGCCCCTAGTCCTATAGCTGCCCCAGTCTCCCATGCCCTTGGATGCCTACAGCACTGTGACTGGGCCTCTCCTGGTCTGTATGTGTCATTCTCACTAATGTTTTCCATCCTTGAAAATTTTTGACTCCCTAAGAAGGCAGATCCCAGTTTAAAAAACCTGCTATTAAAAAGTTAAATGCTAGCATGCCAGGGATCACCAGGGCTTTGAAAATTGTAAGGTAGCTGTCACCATCATCTAGGCTATCCAGAGTGTGTTCTTGTTAAAAGGCATTTTTAAGATTCCACTAAAATAAAAACTGAAAATTTAAATATTCACACTGCAAACTTTGTAGTCCCTGAAGACAGATTTTATCTTTGTAACAGGCGTGAACTGCTCTACGATAGTATGTAGGATTTCATTATCCTTCTAAATCAAAATTAAATCCAGCTTAAGTTCTGCAGAACACTAGATTATTGTTCCATTTCTTGATTTGCTCCTAGGTGATAAGATGATACCCCCACTTTCTTTAGTCATAACCTTGTGGGTTCCTCCTGTGGGTGGCATGTATTTCTCTGTCCTTTGACTCTGGGCTTGGTGATGGGATTTGTTTTGACCAGTGGAGGTTTAGCAGACTCAAAATAAGCCGAAGCTTAAAATGGGCTTGTGTATTGGGCTGTCACTCCTGTGCTTCCCCATCTCTGTGAGATGAACATTCCCTGGCTAGCCTGCTGGCAAAGAGGATGTCCCCACTAAGAGGTCATCTGTCCTCTGAGCAGAGGTTAAAACCGTCACCACCACATTCGTAGAGAACAGGAGGCTCTGCTGGCGGTGACTAAGTGTGACGCGGACTCCATTTGGCTGGCTAGCTTTCTCACTGCACTGTGTCAGAAAGTGGGGTCCCCTGTCATTATCAAAGGGAAGGTATCTTGTCCGCAGGAAAACTTGTATCACCATTGCCTTCACACAGATTTTCCCAGAAGGCAAAGCTTCTGGTAAAGCTGGTGGAAACTACCAGGACAATTACAATGTCAGGACGAGCTCCACTGGCACTAAGGAGACCACGTCCTAGGTTCAAAATCAGAGGCTTGCGTTGCCAAGTTGGAAAAAGCAAAGGCTAAACACCCGCCACCAAACTGAGCTAAGTGTACACACTGCATCTTCTGCACCTAAAAATAATTCTAAAATTTCCTGTAAAGAATCGAAAGAAAGCCCACGGAAGTTGTCCTCTGGGTAGCTGGCTGCTTACAGCTTTTGCTTTCTACCCAGAAACACATGAATGCTCATGGGGATTAAAAAAAAAAAAAAATCCAAACATCAAGGACACAAAGTCTGCCTCTCCCCCCAGGAGCGGTGAAATGCCTTTCATTCCTTTGAAGTGAGCTGCCGCGGAGAAAAACTGGACAGGGTTACGTGCTCATTCTGTTACATCTAATTTTCGACTCTAGATCTCCACTACTAGACTGTGTATTCTTTGGCTATGTTTTCTTTGCTGTGTATATCTCTAGGGTTTAGCACAGAACCTCTACTTACTAGGTGCTTGATAAATGCTAGAGAAAGAATGAATGAAAAGTAGGGGTTATAGGACCAAGACAAATATGAGCACTCACTGAGTTTCACACTCAATACTATGTCCTGTACAGGAAAGTTATCGAGACACCCAGCGCCTGCACTCAGCCCTCAAAGACTTAAGTCTACAAAGGAAATAAAACTCAACCACACAAATCACTGTTCTGTCCCACATCAGAGAGTGCCCACTGAGGTGCTTGGTTCAGAAGTTGCTGTAGATTTGACGCTGCTTAGGGAAAGAAGCAGGATGTGGTTTGTGATTTGAAGGTCTGAGAGGGGCTCAGACACTTAGCAGCAGGCCACTGGCTTATCAGGTGTCCAAGAACATCACGAGCAAAGACGCGGCACAGGAATGAATTTGCTATTTGTGGAAAAGAACAAGATGACCAGCCTAACCCACCCCTAGGATGTATGACAGGGAGTCCTAGGAGATAAGTTTGGCTATTTCCGGCTGTGATCTGAGTGCAGACACCTGCATGTCAGGCCAGGAGCACGTCCTGATCAGTCAGGCAACAAAGAATGGGTTCCTGTGATGAGGTGAGACATACACCCCCAGCAGCAGGAGCTGCCTTCCTGCTCCAGAAATCAGAATGGAATCCATGGCAGAGTCCAGACATGAGCCCACTAGAGGGGCAGACCCTTCAGTTCCCCCAAGAAAGTGTGATTTGTGTTGGTTGGAATGTTTGGTTGCAGATGAAAGAAAATTCTAGCTAAGAAGCGAAAAAATGACTACAGAGGTACCTCTGGCTCCAGACTGGGACCTTCAGATGCACAATGGAATCAGTGCCGTTGGCTCTTAGGCCTTCAAACTACACCAGCAACTTTGCTGGGTCTTAAGTTTGCAGATGGCCCATCATGGACTTATCAAGCATCATGACTGTGTGAGCTAATTGCCTATCATGAACCTCATTTCCCATTCCACATACCTATATCTATACCTATGCTTATACCTATACCTCTGTCTCTGTCTCTTTTCAGTCTGTTTCTCTGGAGAACCCTGAATAGTATAATATACAGTTATGACTGGACCCCTAGGCTTCAGAACTTATGTTCACCACAAGGTTCTCCCTTAGGGGCCAGGTGCAGAGAAAGGTACTAGTTGGGAACCCATGGAGTTTAATAATTCCATGTGTTAAAAAGTGAACCCATTTTATAATAGTTCTAAGGGGGAGCATGGAGGGACTTGGCATTTCCAGAATGAGTCAAGCAGTGACAGCAGGCCCTTTCTCAGTCTCTGAGAGGTGGAGGATGTCAGGGTATCCCCCAGGCTTCCCAGCTTCCCCAGACTCCTTGGATCAAAATGGAATTTTGGGCAATGAGGGACAGAGGCCAGTATCCACGCAGGGGAGAAGTTGGGAGAAACCTCCTGCTTCATTCTGTTGTAAGAGAGTCAGTGTGGGTGAAGGCTTATTAGGAAACTATAATTAATCACTTGTCTGTCCCTAAAGCTTGGCAGGAGAAGCACAGGGTCATATGGGAATTCTGATGCTGAGTAGTAAGGTAGAGGTAGACTCAGGACAATGGAAATCCTTCCCCGTGTGCTTGAAGGTGGCTGGGACCTGAGCCACCTCAGTTTGAGAAATGGGATGGGTTCTGAGCACAGGTGTCACAGGGACCTGTAAGCAATTGAGGAACCAGGTATGAAGGAGGTAGGCTTAGGAGTGGGTGACATCAGAAGGATTAGATAAGAAGATTTTAGATTCACTTTCGTTCTTCTCTGCTCTACTCAGAGCTCCAGGAAGCTGTTCTCCAGAACTGTGTGGCCCTGTGGCTTGCCTTCTGCTTCCTGTTGGTTTTGACCAATGGGAGGCACCAGTAGGAGACAGCTGGATGGGAAAAGAAAGGTGTGTTCATTCCCCACCCTCAGTCCCACTGCTGGCCATCTGCGCTGACAGCAACTGTATTCCTTGCAGAAGCTCACAGCTCCTATAGGGCAAGGGCTCTGTCCCAGACAGCTTTCCTTTATAGCACGGCTTCCTTTACCCTTTCCCTTTGAGCCTAAAACTGGCAAAGACTTTCTGCTATGGTTCAGGTGGTTAGGGCCTCAGCGCCTTTACATCCTTTAATTTTTCCTATAACTCCGCCCAGGAAATATCCCCTTCATTGAACTCTGTTCAGTTTACCCTCTGAGTGCAACTTCTAGTTTCTGTAGGAAACTCCCTGTCACTTTGGCTCCCTGTTGGGTGTCCCTATTCCTGGTTGCCTCAAATCAACCAACAGCAATCAAGGAATCTCAACCAAGTGTTCTCTGGTGTTTGACAGAGAATTAAATAAGCTTAAAAAAGGCTTAATTACCTCTTTGACCTTACACTTGGAGAACAGTGATAGGAAAGAAACTGGTCAATCCAGGAAAGGTTACCAGTCAAGATAATCTCCGTGGGCCACCAGAATGGGTTTTCTGTCTTAGTTCCAACCTCTGTTTCTCATGCTGTGGTCTCAGCCTGTTCTATTGTTTTTTTGCTTTTTTAAATTTTTTTTTAAAGATTTACTTACTTATGCATACAAGAGCTGGGGTACAGGCCAGAAGTGCTGGCAGTGAGAGGATTCACCAGAGGCATAGTGGGGAGCAGAACAGGCAGATCCTTGAAATACACTGCTGAGGGGAGCAGCGGGTGAGGCAGGAGAGGTCCACAGTACCACGCGGGTCCCCTCCTTGGCCAGGGATTGAATTTGCGCTGCTGTGCAGCGGATGTTTCACAGTGTGGTGCTCAACCCACTGCGCCACCAGGGAGGCCTGGTCTCAGCCTGTTTCCTTTTTCTCTGTGGAAGTCACCAAGTAATCTGAAGCCCTTCCCCCTTTATAATCGACCCTTAAACTTCAGCTGTCTCCCACTTCCCTTCTCTGCCAAAAGACAGTCCCTTTTTCCTCCCTTTCCTACTACTGTCTCCTCTGACAGCACCTCCTCCTCAGGTCCTTGACTTAACCCTCTGGCTTTCTGTCCCAGGGCTCTGTTACCTGGGAGTACTAAGGAGAGCAGTAGGGAGCAGGGAGGAAGAGCCTCACAATCCTACCCCAGACCTTGGTTTTCCCAGGAAACAGCAGGCAGGGGGAGGCTTGTCTCAGAACGAAGACAAGACAGCTGCTCATTAAGGAAGCTGAGAAGCGAGGGAGGTGACTAATAGTGTCAGGAGAGGAGTCCAGCTCAAGCAGAGAAGTGAGCAACAGTATTAGAATTGACTGTGGGTGAAAAGAGGGGAGGAGAGGAAAGTCAGTGCCCAGAGCAGGCAAGCCTCTCCCAGCGGAGTCTCTCAAGACAACACAAAACCAGCCTGACCCTCTCCTTCCCCAGAGCTGTCATCTTCGAAAAGGGTACTCTCTGTCACCTGTGTGGGGCAAAGGGCGGCTGAATTTGTGTGGGTGGCTGAGACATGGATACAGGCAAGAAAACGTATTCACTCACTCGTTCATTCATATTTGTTCATTTTGCAAATATTTATTGAGTGCCTACTACAAACTGGGGGCCAGCAGTGAATCAGACAAACAATCCCTTTCCTCATGGAGCTTGCTTCCTGATATATTTAAAATCAAAGTCCTTATTATGCTTCACAAAACCACACTTGGACAGGACTACCCCTGTCCACCTCTCCAGCTTCATTTCATGCCCCTCTCTCACTTTTCTTTAGCCACAAAGGTCGTCTTGCTCTACCAAGCAAGCCAAGATTATTCCTGCCTCAAGGCTCTTACATTGGCTGTTCCCTCTGCCTGCAACATTCTGCTAGATTTTTCTCATGGTTGCCTCTTTCTGATCATTCAGTTCTCTCTCTAGAAGAGAGAAAATTACTCCAGGGGGTGGGGAAAGCTAGTTTGAGAATTCTAAAGTGGGAAGATATTAAAGAATTGAAATAAAACCAGTGTAGCTGGGGAAAATGGAAAAGGGAAGTTATTTCTCTTAAGTTCTCCTCGAAGCTGAGCATGGGATGAAGACTGTGATCCAGGGGGGATGGGTGAGGGTCAGAGGAGTGAGACCCGGGAGAGTCCAATATATCGCAGCTTCAAATAACCAGGGAACATTCTGAAACATATCATTAATATTACGAAGGATCTTCCTCTCTGAAGGGTAGAGCAAGAAAGGGGAAAGTTGGCCGTCCCTGGTGGCGCAGTGGGTTAAGCAACGCACTATGAAGCAAACCGCAGCCACTGCAGCACGAGTTCGATCCCTGCTGCAAGCCAGGGAGGGGACCCACATGGCGGGGCAGACCTCTCCTGCTGTGCCCGCTGCTCCCCTCAGCAGTATACTTCTGTTGATCTGCCTGTTCTGCTCCCCGCTCTCTGTGGTGAATCCTCTCACCCCCACACTTCTGGCCTGTACCCCAGTGCTTATATGCATAAATAAGTCTTTAAAAAAAAAAAAGAAAGGGGGAAGTTGATCAGGCAGTTCCCACTGGAGTTGTCCCCTAGGACAATTACCCCTGGAGTTGCCCTTGGGGTCTTAACTACCTGGTGCTTTAGGCAGGAAAGCCAAGCAGTTCCTGGGCAACAGAGCCCTGGGACAGAAAGCCAGAGGGTTAGGTCAAGGATCTGAGGAGGAGGTGCTGTCAGATGATGTGAACTGGTTGAAGCCAGTGTGGGTGTTAGCCACAGCAGTGGCTGGTGAGATGAGGTTGAGAGAATGTAGGTTGAGAGACTGTGAAGTGGCACTCAAGAAGTGTCTCATGAGTAATAGGAACACACTGTCAGATTGGAGAGGAGACCAGAGATACAAGGAATGAATTGTGCAAGTCAGAAGGGGGTGGAAGCTGGTCTAGGGGGTGAGTTCCTAATACTGGTAGAATACCTCCTCTTTGTGAGGTGCCCGCCTAGGCCACTGACCTCCTTTTCACATCCTGAAGAGGCTTTCCCACTTTCTTTGGCGTTGACTAAGCAGGCACTTTAAGTACCCCACAGCACCATCCATGAGAAGGGTAAGGAAGTGGGGCAAGGCTTCAAGGTGACTGTGACTTGGGTTGGGCATAAGGCTGGGGAGGATGCCCATAATATTTATCATAAGACTCTGGTCTGGGCCCAAGTATTCACATTTACCAGGAATGAGTATCTACTTCCTGAATATCTACTATCTGACCAGGCACTGTCCCAAGTACTGGGGACAAGGTGGCAGTCACAGTGCTATTGCCCCAGCCCTGACTGAGCTCATATGCATGACATGCAGACTTGGTAAGGTTCTGTGGCGTCTCAGCGTGCACACAGAACAGGTGTGTGCTATCTGGGGGAGGAGGGGATATATTGCTACTTTGCTTCCTCCATTATCTCCCCGTCCCTGTTCCCAACCCCTTGTGCCTAGTCCCACACTGACAGCCCCAGGCAGGCAACCAATTTCAACCCCCTTGAGCTGGGGGCCAGTTCATTTTCACTTCTCAAGAAGTTTAATTTTGCCAACAGCCAGAGGCAATGACAGCAGCTCTGGAAATCTGGCTGCTGGTAGACTGGGTTGGGATAGGCAGCCCAGAAATAATTGCCTCTTCGAGTGTTTTATTGGAATGTACACGTGTTTCTTACTTCTTATGAGGGCCATTCCCTCCCAGGTTCCCTCTTAATGCGAGAAATGAGTTAGGCCCGTGAGTTGGTGAGGCCTGCTTTAAGGAGAGAACAGAAGGTGGTTGGGCCTTGGGGCCATACCTTTCTATACGCCACATTATTTAATCAGAGGTTTGGGAAGCAGCAACCGTATCTGTCAAGCACCAAAGCCTCAACAACGTGCGGTGACACAATTTCCCCAAGGTTGACCTCAAACCCCCAATGTCCCAGGAAGTCTCCTGCTCTGCTGTGTTGGCTGAGAGGGTAGGCAGTCCTGAGACTCAGGATCTGAACTCTGAGGGCTGCTTTACTCTAAGTGCTGTCTTTGCTACTGCCCTTATTACAGAGGATACCCGATTCTCTTGTTCTGAATAGGGAAACAGAAGGTTAATAACGATGAGTTCAGATTTTTCCAGGTGTGGAGTCAGTCAGATGGATCTTTTCTTTAAAAAAAAAAGATTGATTTATGTATGCAAGAATTGGGGTACAGGCCAGAGGTGTGGGGGGTAGTGAGAGGATTCACCAGAGACATAGAGGGAAACAGAACAGGAAGATTAACTGAAACACACTGCTGAGGGGAGCAGCGCGAGAGACAGGAGAGGTCTGCTGTGCCGTGTGGGTCACCCCCCTGGCCAGGGATCAAGGTGCTGCAGTGGCTGCCGATACTTCATGGTGCAGTCCTTAACCCCTGCGCCAACAGGGAGGCCGCCAGATGGATCCTGATACCCCATCCTGGCTTTGTTCACCAGATCTGTGACTGCACAAAGATCGCACCTCCTCTTAGGCTGTTCTCAGGGTGAATGGAGTAAACAGGCAGAGAGGAAGTGTGAAGGGGAAATGACTGTAATGAAGAGGTTTCATTTACCTGCCCCATCTGGAAAGATCTTCTCAGGGTCACTGAGACTATTGTAGCGGCAGGAAGGCAGCACAGAGCAAGGTTCAGGACGGTTTTGGGCAGACGGGTCAGGGAAGGGAGCCTTGGAGCCCTCGGTGGCTTTTATGCTTTATTTAGTAGAGGTGGCCAGGTACATGGCAGGCCTGGGTGCCCGGGGGGCTGGTAGGCCTACATCTCACCCTCTCGGCTCCTCTCGCTCTCGCTCTCTCTCTCTCTCTGTTCTCGCTTTCACTGCTGCTCTTTGCTCATCGGTCCTGTCGGTCCTGTCAGTTCTGGCAGCCTCATGACGCCGCCCATTTAAGCCCGTGTCCAACACAGGTGTGCCCACTTGCGCATGCCCACCCTGGAATGCTCACAGCACCGCAGATGTCCATCATTACAGTGGTGGGAGGGTGGAAAGACCTGGTTTCTCTAACCCTATACTATCAACCTGACTCCAGCATAGTTAGTGCCTCCCCAACTCTAGGGAGGACCCATCCCATTTTCTGGGTCCTTGGCTAGATCAAGGGCTAAAGGGAGAGAAGCTCCATATCTGTGAAATTATTTTAACTCTGTACCTCAGCTAAAATTCTGAGATTACAGGCCTATTGACTATAGTCTCTCTAAAATGATCACCCAAATCATATGATTTTGAGGGACCTAAGCAAATGGTCAGGGTGGCTGCAGGGAACCATGGCTCTGGTATCGAGAGAGAAAAACCTCCAGGCCTGGGGAGTTTCTACTGATGCTGCTCACAGCTCCCGCCCTCCAGCAGGTCTGCAGAAATGCTGTGCTACTTCATTCCCCATCTTGTTACATATACAGCTCCATGAAATGGGAGGAGAATTGATTGGGCACCAATTCCCTTGTCCCCACTTGACATGCGGGTGCCTTGAATTACAAATGCCAGTATGCCATGAGCTGATTTCCTGAATGGGGGCAGCTGGGAAGGAGTAAAGTGGATATATAAATAAAAGGAGCAGCATCAGTATAAACATGTGAAAGAGGACTTGGAGAAGATGTGGAGGAGAGACATGCATGTCTTAGACACCTGGAAAAGATGTTTGGAAGAGACATGTGGATAAGACACATGGGGAAGCCACTTCCTGCTCCTTGGCAGAAACAATGGCAGCTGTTCTCTTGACATGGTACATTTTGAGTTTTAAATATTTCCTTCTGTCCCAGCTCTCCGGGACCTGCCTAGCCCCTTTTTTGTGGCTCCCTGCCAGCAGTTATCTTAGATTTGTGACAAGTTTTCAGTCCTCAGTGGCCCAGCTTTGGGTCAATACTTTTTGACAGCCCATGAGAAGATGGGTGATTTGGGGAGTTTTTCTGTAAGACTATTACCTGGAATCCTCTCTTCCCTCCTATACAACCCAATTCTGTCAAAACTCTTTCATACTAAGAGTATGTTCCCTTCTCTTTGTGCATGCAGATATGGCAGGACCCCTTTTAGGACATGCATACCTTATCAGTTTCGGGTCCCTGGATACCCCTCAGTTATATGCTAACAGTCTTAGTCCTAAGTTCCTATTCATTCTTCAAAATTAAAGTTGTGACCAAAAGTCACCTCTGGGCCTCCCTGGTGGCACAAAGGGTTAGGTCTAGGCACTATGGAGCTGTCAGCAGCCACTGTGGCACAAATTCTATCCCTGGCCAGGGAGGTGACCCACATGCAGCAGACCTTTCCTACCTCGCCCACTGCTCTGCTCAGTAGTGTATTTCAGTAGATCTGTCTGTTCTGTTCCCTACTCTGTCTCTGGTGAATTCTCTTCCCCTTCCCCTCCCCCCACCCCATCTCTGGCTTGTACTCCAGTTCTTTTATTTTTTAAAGATTTATTTATGCATACAAGAACTGGGGTACAGGCCAGAGGTGCAGGTGGTGAGAGAACTCACCAGAGACAGAGTGGGGAACAGAAGAGGCAGATCAACTGGAACACACTGCTGAGGGGAGCAGTGGGTGAGGCAGGAGAGGTCTGCTGCGCCATGTGGGTCTCCTCCCCGGGCAGGCGGCAGGAACCGAACTCATGCTGCAGTGACTGCAGTTTGCTTCATAGTGCATTGCTTAGCCCATTGTGCCACCAGGGAGGCCTTCCAGTTCTTTTTTTTTTTTTTTTAAAGATTTATTTATTTATGCATACAAGCACTGGGGTACAGGCCAGAAGTGTGGGGGGTGAGAGGATTCACCACAGAGAGCGGGGAGCAGAACAGGCAGATCAACGGAAGTACACTGCTGAGGGGAGCAGCGGGCACAGCAGGAGAGGTCTGCCGCGCCATGTGGGTACCCTCCCTGGCTTGCAGCAGGGATCGAACTCGTGCTGCAGTGGCTGCGGTTTGCCTCATAGTGTGTTGCTTAACCCACTGCGCCACCAGGGAGGCCCCTTCCAGTTCTTGTATCTATAAATAGTCTTAAAATAAATAAGTAAACAAAATAAATCTTAAAAAAAAATCACCTCTTCTCTGAAATTGTGCCTGATCTCTTTTACAGGTAGAGCAGATCATTCTCCTTCAAGACAATAAATACTTCACTCTATAAGCAGCCTGATATTGAGCAAGCTACTAATTATAAAACTGTAAAATGAGGATAATATAGTCCTGGCACGGTTAGTGAGGAATCAGGGATAATGTATTTTTTTAAATATAGTACTATGCTTGGCACATGGTCAAGGCTCAGAAAAATGACAGCTCCTGGAGTGACAATGGGAGTGATCACACTTTTTCAGTGGTCTGTTTATGTTATAGGGCAACCCATTTACACATCTGTCACCTTTAATAGACTGTGGAATCCTTAAATTGGTCTTTAGGGAGTGTCTACCATATGCCAGTCCCTGTTCCAAGCAATTTACCAGGATTATCTCAGTTAATCTTCACAACAATCCTGTAAAGTAAGTGTTAAATCATCCCCACTTCATAGATGAGGAAACTGAAGCTTATCTAAACTAGACTGTTTCTAAGACATCACTCTGTAAAGAGTGAGTGATGGAGGCAGTTTTTAACCAGGTCAGTCTGACTTCGGAGGTTTTATTAACAGCTCCATCCTTGATTGCCAACCATGCTCTATATTGTGTCAGACTCCTCAGCCCACCTGTCTTTCTCCTCAGCCTGATCACAGGAACTGGGTTTGGTTTACTTATGTAGCCCCTGCCCCTGGCACAGATCTTGGCACATTGTAGTTCCCCCAGTCAATTTTCCTTAGATGAGAAAAGGAGAGGGGAAAGAAGAGATGGTCAAGGGCAGATGGTGGGGCTGTGGTGAGCAACATGTCTTTTGTTGGGAGAGCCTTGGGTGGTGAGTGAGGCCAGAAGAGGGTTGTGTTCTGGTCCTCAGATTCACACAGCTTTCCTGAGGCCCCTTGCCATTCCCACCATCCCAGCTCCTAGCTGCTTTTGAAGGGGTGTTCCCTTGGTAACAGAAGGGTGTGAGCTGAGGGCTCAGATGTTTCATTCTTCTCAGGTAGCTACCCTCCACCTTCAGGACCCCTGGCCTGAGTCGTAAGGGACAGAGAAGTTTGTAGTAGATGAGTAAGTCAGCGTTTGATAAAAGCAAATACAAAAGTAAGCTGAAGCATCTTGGTCCCTCAGAAGACTAGACTAAGGGGGTCAGCAGGCCACCCACACTCCCTGACGCAACATTCAGGGCCTGCCCTCACTCAGCAGGGTCATGGCCTGAGGGATGACAGCCTGGAGGGAGGCAAATCTCTGTTCCTTACTGTCTTGTCAGCACCCTGAGGCTGAGGCAGGGCCTGTGTGTCCATCTGACCTGAGGCCAGGGCTGTGGAGGTGGAGGCCCATCCCTCCCTGTTTCTTCAAGCTCAGTTGGTGCTGGAGAGAAAAAGGAAAAATTTAATTTATACTTCTCTCCTCAGTTCAGAGTCTGGGTAGTTATTTTGACTGCTTCACTGGAATATTCTTTAATTCTGAGTTTCTTTTTCTCATTACGGCTGGAAAATTAAAATCTCTCTGCCTTGGGCAAATGAAGGCTGAGTGAGGGACGGCTGCTGCCGCCTTACATTTCTTATTTAAGTCAATTTGGAAACACTGACTGCTTTCTCTCAGGGCAGGTGACAGAGAGAAAAGGACAGGGCAGGCTTTCTGCCTCCCTCCTTCCCACAGCATCGGCATTAATCCTCCCATTATTCCTGCAGTCCTCACCGACCTGGCCTAATCACAAACTTAATAACACCCTGTGCTTGTAAAGCTCTTCCCTGTGCATTATTTCCAGCTGATCCTCACAACAGCCCTGAAAGGAAAGAAAGCAGGTGTTGTCATCTCTGTTTTTATTAACAACGAGGAAACTAAGGGCCCAGCACATTTTACAGCCCCCTCCCCCCGCCAAGTTCTCGGGAAGGGGACATCAGGGTGGGAGTGGTGGAAGTTGTGACAACTCCCCCTCAGGTCTCCTTACTTTTGAAAAGAACACTGGAGCAGGGATACCTCTCACCCACCCTCCAGAACACCAAATGGGAGACCCACTCAACAGCAGCATTACAGAAGGCAGCACCCTGTCTCCTCTCTGAGCTTTAACTTTCTGGCGCTAAAAGAGAGCTAGCCCCACATTAAGCCACCTTGTGGTGCCTGTGCCCAGGCCCCAGGGGAAGGGAGGATGGCATTGTTATCTGTTGCTTTGCTCCACCTCTGTGTTTCTGGTTCTCAGTCCTCTGGCGGTGCCTTTTTCTGCTGCAGATCTCTCCCTGAGGCAAACTCCGCAAGCACGTGTGTGTGTGTGTGTGTGTGTGTGAGAGCAGATTTGCTCACAGTTCTGAGGTGATGGTTGGTCTACATGGGCGTCCCCAGTAGTGCTTCAGAAGATCCCTCTGAGAGGGGCTTGGGGAAGGCAGTCTGCTGGGAGGTGGTTCTCAGAGCCTCAGTAGCACCTTATTTTTACTGAGCATTTTGGGAGGGCCAGGGAGGGGGATAGGGAGAGGGAATACCAACGTTGAACAGGTCCCTTTCATTGGGGGACACAGGATCTAAGAATGAAGGTGGGGCTGAAGGAATAACAGATCTAGGGGCACAGACTCTGGGGTGAAAGGCCTTTCACTTTTGCCCCCAACTCCAGCTCCCTAGAGTCCTGGTAGTTTTCCAAGTTCTTCTAGTCCCTGCTGTGGAATGCTGGAGAACAGGAACCTGAAACACCACGGGAGTCTAAAGCTCTTTAACTACCTCATGCTTTTATTCCCGCTGTGAAATGACCGTCACTCTGGGGGAGTGGGAACTAGTTACGATAGACTGCTCTTTTTGTCACCACCTCAGTCCCAAGGACCACAGAAGAAACTAAACTAATCTGAGCAGCAGAAGGGACAGCCTGAGTTGTGGGGGTGCTAGAGGGGACACTTCCTAAGGCTGGTGCAAAAGAAAAGCTGAGGGAGGAAGGGAATTTGTAATCCCTGGAGATAAAGGCATTTAATTTGCTATTCAAAACCAAAAAGGAGGGCTCTCCCTGGTGGCGCAGTGGGTTAAGCAACTCACTATGAAGCAAACCGCAGCTACTGCAGCACGAGTTCGATCCCTACTGCCAGCTAGGGAGGTGACCCACATGGTGCAGGCAGACCTCTCCTGCCTCACCCGCTGCTCCCCTCAGCAGTGTGTTTCGGTAGCTCTGCCTGTTCTGCTCCCTACACTGTCTGGTGGATTCTCTCACCTCCCTGCACCTCTGGCCTGTACCCCAGTGCTTGTATGCATAAATAAATAAATTAAAAAAAAAAAACAAAAAGGAGGTTGCATTGTTGAAGGAGGGGAAGCCAGACAGATCTGGGATAAGTTTCACCTCTACCTCAAGCTGTGAAAACTGAAGCAACCCCTGAATCCTGAGTTTCCTCCTCGGCCTACCACAGTGGGCCACTGTTTACCACGGTGCATAAACAGTGGTGTTTATCCCATAGTGTTGTTGCAGGGTTGAATAAAATAATGGACATGGGATATTTATCAAGGTCTCTAGCATATATTAGGCATGTAGTAAATGGCTGCTATTATTGTTATTACTGGTACCGTATTATTGTACAATTGTTGTCCATGAAGATTGGGGACTAGAGACAGTTTCTGGTTTGTACAGCCACTCTGCCACAGAGAGCAGGGGGAGGACCGCCCCAGATAAAGGGTCTATGCAGTCTCATGAGACCCAGCCTCACCCCTCTGGTGCCATTTTATTAAAAAAGACGCAGATGCAAAAGTTTCTATTTCCTTGGGGCAGCTCAGTTTACACAGGGAACAAACAGAATTTTGGGAAATTAGAGTCACAGAGCCTGGACAGTGAAGTCCCTCTCACTGGCAGATAAAGGTGCCCCTGTTCTCATTCCCGTCAGTGGCAACAGATGACATCCAGGCTGCTACTGAGCATGAGGGCCAGGCCAAAAGGAACAATGGTTGGCAGACACCAAGGCTTTGGGAAAAAAACTCTCAAGAGAGAAACCAGAGCTGCCTTTGAAGGCATTGGCTTCCGCTCTGTGCCTTTCACTCTGTTCCTCTCCCTCCCAGTTTCTAACCACCCCCAACCACCTCTAGTAAGGAGGGTTGACCCATACTGAGCTGTCCTAAGGTAGGTTGGTTATATCAAAGACACTGGGGCTCCTCTCCTGAGGGAAACTAATTTGGAGTGTTGTGCTTCCCACTATATCACTAAGTCTTGGGGTCTCAATTGAAGGACCAGAAAAGTAGAGTAGCAATCCTAAGATCTGGAGAAGGGAGACGCCACTGCTGTCAAGTTCACCTCACCCCCACCTCCCATTTCAGTTCCCTGTTTCTTCTTTCTCTTTTGAGTCCTTCCCATTCTCTTTCCTCTGCCTCTGCCTCTATTTCCTCTCCTTATCACAGGGTAGTTTTGCAAGTTCCAACTTTTATTCCCAGACCCCATATGCACATATACACCCTCTTGTTCCCTCTCTTCTCTCTGCCTCACCCAGAATCAGGGACTTCTGTGCTCTGACAGAGGCTTAAAAAGAGAGCTCAAAAAGAAAAGAAAAAACAAAACCAAAAAAAGGGACCTCCTTGGCGGTGCAAGGGGTTATGACTCAGCACTATGAAGCTGTCTGCAGCAGCCACTGCAGCCTGAGTTCGATCGTGGCCAGGGAGGGGACCCACATGGTGCAGCAGACCTCTCCTGTCTCACCCGCTGCTCCCCTCAGCAGTGTATTTCAGTAAATCTGCCTGTTCTGCTCCCCACTCTGTCTCTGGTGAAGCCTTTTGCCCCTCCCCCCAGCACTTCTGTACTACACCCCCACTCTTGCATGCATAAATGAATAAATCTTTTTTTAAAAAGGGGGGTGGGGAGCTCAGTCCCAGGACTGGGGTAGCCTCCAGGTCTTCAGGGGCACATACAAGGCACTGGCTGCCCTGCACAGAAAAGGAAAGCATGGATTGGCTCAGGAGCATAGAGATGGTCAGACAAATGGAATGCAGTATTGATTGGACTCCTGTGACTCATGACCTCAGGGGAGGGATCAGGGAGAGTGATGTCATTGCTGGAGCTGCTAGCAACACTGGCAGATGTACCCTATCCCTGCCCTGAGAACTTCTCTTGCCTTGCTAACTTCTTTTTTGCCTCCCTATTACAGGGCAGAATTAGGGAAGCAGATTTCACCTTCAGTGTCATTTAGAACCACAATGTGGTTTTCTTAGACTGTGATCTTCCTTCCCACATCCTCACCAACACTTCCTCTGCTTGTCTTACTAGCTGCACTAATGTGCACATGGGCATCCACTGTCTCACACATATGTTTTATATGTATATATAGCCTATGTGCATATGTGTGCACACGCAAACACACACACTCTCACACCTACTCCCACCTGCCATCTGTGTTATTAGTAGGGGGACAATAAACTGGGCTTCTGAACAGTGCTAGGGAGTTCCAGGAAGCTGGTTCTCTTTCTTCTCCTGGGAAGACTCCTGTGTGCTCTTGTCTGTGGCAGCTTGATACCACTTGCCTCTCGACTTCAGGGGCCACACAGTCAAGACTACGTGAGTCTAGCATTTGGATGGGCATGTGTAGCCTCAAATATGTGAAATTCCAACTTTATAATCACAGGAAATTGGCAAGGGGTGAGCTTGGCAGGGGTAGGAATATATGGAGGAGGACAATTTGAGTACGGCCAGAGACTTTAGAACTGACTCCAAGACAAATGTCATCATTCCCTTCACCCACATACCCCCAAACTGAATGTATCTTTCCCTCTACATCCTGGAAAGAGAAAGTGTTGAATATCACTTGTTAACTAAGTCCCAGGAATCCAGCTTAAGCTGGGGTAAAGGAAGGGTTCCAAACATGAGTGTGAATATTAACGTTATGTAAATCATATGCAAATGAACTGAAAGCAAAAATAAATAGCTTGTGGGTCTTGAAAAAGAACAATTAGCCTGAGATGAAGGCAGCAGAGGAGCCACAGCCCACATAATGGGGTGACGTCCAGAGTCTGAGTGGAAAATAGTTCAATCCAGTCCTCTGGAGATCCTGGCCTATGACAAAATGGAAATGGTTTATTTTGGTCACAAGAAACCAACTGACAGGTATCTGTCAAATGCCCACTTGACATGGTGGCAGAGGTGAATTTTCTGTCAAGCTAATGAACTTTCAGGGCTCCTCATTTGCATAGGTTTCTTCCAAAGCTGTGCATCATTTTGTGTTCACAGTTTTATATTATTTTTCTTAAAGAGGGCACCCCTAAATTGTGGAATTGTGAGATGGACCCATAAGACCTGGGTCCATCTTTACAATGGAGAGAATAAATTATCTGTTCTTAATTTAGTCAGCAGCATCCTTTGAGTCTATTCTCATGGGCCTGCTAGGCAGCATAGAATTGGGGGTGGAGGGTGACTTCCAAGGTTGTTCCACAGTTTTCTGCCTTGAAATTGGTATAGGAGGAAGAAGCTACATGTTGTTAAAGGAAATGTGTTCCAGGCCTCCCTGGTGGCTCAAGGGCTTAAGATGCAGCACTATGAAGCTATCCGCAGCCACTGCAGCATGAATTCAATCCCCAGCCAGGGAGGTGACCCACATGGTGCAGCAGACCTCTCCTGTCTTGCCTGCTGCTCCCCTCAGCAGTGTTTCAGTTAATCTGCCTGTTCTGCTCCCCCCTCTGTCTCTGATGAATCCTTGGCACCCCTTGCACCTCTGGTCTGTACCCCAGCTCTTGTATGCATAAATACATACATTTAAAAAAAAAAAAAAGGAAATGTGTCCCTCTGGCACAAATCCTAAACCCCTCAGGGAGCAAGTACATGATAATACATAATAACAATATATTCTATTTGCAGTGCCTTTGAGAGTTTGAAGGGAATGGGTCTTTTAATCTTCCCAACACCTTGAGGCAGGAAGGTTGGAGACAAGTTATGGAGATTTGTTACAGACAAGGAAACTGAGGCTCTGGGAGGTGAAATTACAGTAATAATAGCTCACACTCACTGTTTGAATAGAACATGCAAGAGCCATGGCTTCAAATGCCACAACCCACATTCAGGACCCAATGTAAAAAAGGAGAGTGGGGTTTGGGGTTGGGGTGGGGGGAGGGGGGAATTGCCAGGAAGAACAATAAACAATGAAGCCTGTAGGATGAGCAGTCCCTTGTAGTTATCAGAGGCCGTAACAGTCTATTTTCCTGCACTCTTGATGCCCAGTCAGACTGGTACCTCCACCCCCAAGGCTGTGTGTGTGTGCATGCACGTGTGCATGCGTGCACATGTGTTTATGTACAAGTACAGAAGTGTCAGTCCTGGGCTCTGGGGCCAAATCATAGGGAGGTGAGCTATGGGAGCATTAGGGAAGTGTGATTTAGAGTTTCATTCCCACTGCCCTTCACTGTGCTGCAAGGACAGTTCAATGTACTATATAATTACCACCACCCAACAAGGCTGCACTGTACACAGAGCTCCCCACCTTCCTCCCGCTCCTGCCCGCCTGTGTTCAGACTATAAATCAGTTTTCAATCCTGAGCGCTACCTGTAAATGTTCAAGCTTGGAATCTTCACCTCATATTCCTGCATCCCCGGAGGGGAGTGAGGGGGAATGTGTTCAGGCTCAAGAGGCTCCCCTTACCCCAGTCTTGATTCTGACATGATTTCTATCCTTGATTGATAATGGGAAGGGCAACAGAGAAGCTAGAGTTGATTCTCGAGTCTCTGGGGCTTTGGGTTGGGGAGTGGGGTTAGGTGACTCTATCGACCTGATTCAGCTTGCCTGAGGTGGACATTGCCCAGGATGTCCCAGGATGGACATGCTCAGAGCAAGAAGGCATTGAAGCTGTTCCTCTCCCCAGGCCTGCAGGATGTCTCAAGAGGAGAAAGGTGGGCACCAAGGGCTGATGTGGAGTTGAGAAGGCACCAACCATAGCTTTGCCTGAAGTGGGATGGGGGACCTCATGGTGTACCTTGGGGATGATTAAAAAAAAAAAACCTAGCAGATACTTGAGAACTCTAATTATCTCAGTAACAAGTTGGAAGCTTTCCTTCTCCTCTTCTTTCTTTCTTTGCTAGAATGACAAATAACCACTTCACTGGTCTCCCTGCACTCACTAATACCCTTTTAACACACCTTCCTGCTGAATGGAGGTCAGATTATGCCTCTTGCTTTCCTTCTCCCCTTAATCTAACACCAAATTCCTTACCATGACTCACAACACCTAACACTGCCCTTCTTAGCCATATCAACCTCATCATGTGCCAGTCCTCCCCTCATTGTCTCACTCTAGTCATACCACTTTTTGCTGTTCCAACCCCTGCCACAGGGCCTTTGCACTGGCAGTTCCTGCAATCTGAGATGCTCTTCCCCAGGCTTCTACTCCTTCTGGTCTGTTCTTATGTCACCACCCTTCCCTGATGACCCCATCTGAAGTACATTCTCTAGGCTCTGATTTATTACTATCTTAGCATCTAGTTTGTTCATTTTACAGTACTTACTATATATTACATAACTTGTAATTGTTTATAATCACCTGGTTTCCTCATTTTTTTGGTGGGTTTTCCCCACTAGACTGTTATCCATATGAAGGTAGGGAACACAAGCCTAGTAACCACTGTGTTTCATGTGTCTATCATAAAGTCTGACCCACAGTAGGTATTAATCAAATATTCTTTAAATGAACTGAATGCATGGGGGGGTGACTGCCAGAGGAAGTCTCAGATGCTGAAGTTGACTCTACCAACCCCAAATCTCACTCCTACCTGAAAAGAGGAAGGAGATCATACTTGTACCCACCCTGGGGAAATTAGGCGAGGTCCCCCAGGGCCTTGGCCCTCCATCTTCTCCTTGGAACAAAGCTGTGGCCCATCCTGGCTCTGTTTACCAACTCCCTTTCCCCATCCAAGTCTCTGGGTTGCCATAAAGCTAGACCCAGTCCAAACAGGTATCAACCTATGCAGACTGGTGGTGGCAGAGAAAAGGCATGTAGAAGGAGATGGTGAGGATATGGGCCAGGGACTCAAGTGGGGGGGACAGCAAAGGGGTGACTAAGAAGAAAGCTCCCCTACACATTACAATATCCACAAAGTAAATGCAAATTAACTGAAAGCATCTTTTGAATAAGTAGCTTTTACTGCTCTCTAATCCCTAAATGGCTTTATTGACCACTAGGAGCTTCCTGGTGGGGGAGGAGCGGGAAATGTGAACTCACTGTCAGGAACTGCTCCAGGGTGCCCTTGTCCCTGTGCTTTTAGATTCCAGACATGCTTCTTGTGGCTAATGGAACTTGCAGATCTCTAACCTCGGCCTCCACATTCCACTCCTCTTCCCCACCCCAGCCTGGCCTCTGTGTTTGCAGGAGGCTCAGGCAATTGGCTGAGGTGTCTAATGTTGAGTAAATCTCCAGGACTGTAAGCAACTGAGTATGGCTGCGATGACACAGCTCCACCGGCTCACCTGGCATGTAAACCCCCTCTGCCCCCACATGTGCTGTGTGCACCGGTGAGTTGTGTGCATTTATGCACAACCCCAGGAACAAGCACCACTGTGTGTCTGGCCCCCTCCTACATCTCCATCCACTTGTACTCCTCCTGAGGTCGTAGGGAGCTGGCCTCAGCTGGGGACTCACGCTTTTTCAAGGACTAATGACTTCTACCAAAATGATGACACATGGAGGCCCTGGGCTCTGGAGAGAAGCTAGAGAAGAGCAACTGGGGATGACCTGGAGGTTGGCAGGGTTTGGGCTCAAGGCCCTTGTCTCTCAGAAAGCCCATTCTAGTTCTGTTCAGATTTTAGAGGATAAGCGGACAAGGACAAAGTCCCGGGGGATGTTTGATCGCATTATCAATATTCCTTACCTGGCCTGCCTGCCTCTTTCAGAACCCTCCATTTTCTGCTTTGCTGCCTCTCTCACCCTCTCTCACTCACCTCGACTGTGGAGGCGTGATGTATAAGACTGGTCACTGCACTCTTCCAGCATCTACCACCCCAGATCCAGGTCCTGCCCAGAGCTGGAGGGACAGGGCTGCTCCTCAGGGTCAGAGAACATGGAATTCTGAGAGGGCAGGGACATATAAGCAGGCTTTGGGGCACCAAAACTGGAAAGCTGTCCCTGGGACAAGGCGCTGTCAAGGCTAGTTGTGTTGAAGCCAGAGACACGTTAAAGCCAGAGCTTGTCTAAACTTGGCTGACTGAAACTTGACAAAGGACCTACAGGCCTACTGCCTCATCTAGTAGGTCAGCTGATCCCATACCTTAGGCTCTCTTGGGCAGTTAAGGGCAGGGCGTATGAAACAGCTTGTTATCTTAGAATGTTATCTTAGAATGTGCAGGATACATGGCAGAAGCCCGCGCCGCCAAAATGGATCTCCGGTACAAGATTAAACCTTTGAAATGTGTTTCTCTTTAAAGCTATTTGCTGTGCTCATTGCGCAGGCTTTGACCTCTCAGTTTATTGGCTGCAACCTATGTAATGGTGGGAAATTGGCTTTATAAGCTCACCCCTTCTTACTCTCGTGGTCGATTTCCCCAGCTAGAGCTGCGTGTCTGGGACGGTCGGTCCCTGCATGCAGAGTAAAGCTCTACTTGATTGTTGCATCCCTGTGTCAGCTCTTTGTTCTTTTGGGGTGCCCACGGAAACTCGGTCCTTTACAGTTGGCCTCAGTGATCTTTTATAATGGGCTTGGGGCCAGAAGAGTCATCCCTGGGGAAAGGTGAGGGCGGTCCAGAAATTTCGTACCCACGCTAGAGAGATCCGAGGATCATAAAGCAGATTCAGCAGAGAAGATAACTGCTACTCCCTTCTAAAGGTTTCAGAGAAACTTCACTCAGCAAACAGGAGCTTGCTTCACTGGTAAGTTCCTCCACCCACTGCAGCCATTTCTCCCCAAGCTGGAGAACTCCACTCCCCTTAACAGCATGGCACATAATAAGAGCTCAATAAATATTAGCTATTGTGAATATTAGCATAATCTCCTGGTAGAAAGTCTCTGGGTGGTCCCTGCAGAGAGGACTTCCCTGCGCCTCTAGGGCCCCAGGAGTGGGCGTGGGTGGAAGGGGCAGTGTGGAGCAGGCATGGCACCAAACTGCGCAGTTAGATCATCAGAGAGGCAGGGACCCTGACCTCCGCTGTGGCTTCGCCTTACCTTGTTCTAGTTTCCCAGGGGTGTCCTCGCTCTGAGTCCTGCAGAGAGTCTTCCCTCTGCCCCAGGCAGGTCTGGTGACCTTTTGCTCAAATCTGCAAATATATTCCTGGCTAGTCTTGGAAATGAAATTGTGCTCAACATTTGTATAGGGCTTTTCTGTCGCCCAGTTCTTTACAGACATTAGCTAATTAAATTGAGGGTAGGGAGGAGGAGGGGGAGAAGAAATAGGAGGAAGTGGAGGAAGGTAAAAAGAAGGGAGAAGTAAGGGGAGGAGAAAGGTCTGGCCTGTGCAGAAGGGACTCCAGGTCTTCCTGACCTGGGCAGCTCCAGTCTCATTCCCCCTTTTTTCCCTGCAAGGTTGGACTTACTCTACAGAGGATGCTTCCTGGGCCATTGGCCACTGGCTCAAAAAGCAAGGAGAGGAGGAAGTTTGACATTATGTTGAGTAGATAAGGCTCTTCCTGGTCGTTCTATCTGTCCCACTGCCAGTCATATTCAGCAAATGGTTCAGTCTGAAAGTATAATTAGGTGACTGCTCCCTTCTCCTCCTTTGGAGGAGGACATGAAGACAGACAGTAATTAGAGCCAGAGCAGGTCAAAGATCCTTCCTGGAGGTCTAAGAGGGAGCAGGGCCCACAGCTGTTCAGCCTGGTCTAGGGAAAGAGCTGACCGCTTAGCACATCTGGGAGTCCAAACTGGAGAGCAGCTCCTACCTAGCCTAGACAGAGACCTCTGTCCCTCTCCCCTACCACTATGCTCTCCCTGGCCACAAGAGTTGGAGGGGAGCCATTCCAGCTTGAGTGGAATTTCTTTCACTGCCCACCACCCTGTGTACTCCCACCATCCTCCAGTGCTGGCCTGAGCCAGCGCTGAGTCAGTGAGTAGTAGAGCTGCTCTGCAACGGGCAAGGAGTCAGCTCCCACTTGGGCAAGAGGTAGATAGAAACAGAGGTAGATACACACAGACAGAGAAACACAGAGAGATCCAGGACTAAGGCTGGGTGGAAAGGCCAAAACAGAAACAGAGACTGACCTGGTGAAGAAATAGGTCATATTTCTGAGACTGGTAAAAGGAAGCGAAGGAGACTAGAAAGAGAGAAGTAACAGTTCCACAGTACCAATCTTGACAACAATAATGTCAAGCTGATGAAGGGATTATGCTCAGTGAAATAAGGCAGAAGGAAAAAGAAAAATACCAGATGGTCCCACTTATAGGAAGAATATAGGGGATCAAGGAAATAATAGTAACAGCAACAACAAAACAAAAATAAACAGACAACTACAAATCAGAGACATTCTGCAGCGAAGAGGGAGGGAATGGGATCAAGGCAGGGGTGGGAAGAGCCCAAGGGACTATGGTGATGGCACACGGGTGAATTGGTGGTGGAAATTCTATGGGGACTAAAAAGAAAGCAAACATTGTAAGAAAAATAAATAAATAAAATATTACAAAAATAAAGTTAAAAATAAACAACAACAACAAAATAAAAATGTCAAGCTGCGGGGCAACCTATATCCCCCAGGAGGGGAATGGTCCCATTGGCCCCTGGAGGGGGGCCTATGCCCTACCCTGGAAAGACAGCATCCATAAGCGCCCCTCACAGGTGTGAGTTCCTTTAAAAGGCACATTTTTTTTCTCCTCTGGGATCCTGTCATAGAAACCACAGCCCTTCCTCCTACTGCCAGTATCCACAACACTCCCACCCCCACCCCAAATACACACACACACACACACACACAGAGGCCTGACCCTGCCCACCTTGATTCCATCTGCCTGCCTAGTGCTGACTGGGGAGTCAGCAATTCTGGAGGCCCCGCCAAGTGCAGCAGAGAAGGGCCTGACCTCCCCTCACCGTAATTATCTGTCTTATAAAAAACAGGCATTGAACTTCATAAAACCAATTAAAGCTTCAGGGCCAGGGCACCAGAGCAAGCAGGACTCCAGGTCACTCTGGTGACAATGGGAGCCAACTCCAAGTGCAGAGCAATGCCTCACAGCTCCCTCTTCTCAGTCCCAGCCCCAAAGGCTGTAAAGCTCCTGCAGGGTGCAACAGAACAGGGAAGCACTGGCCGACTGGCTGGCAGGGGTGGTTCCTTCCCTTTAGTGACAGGCAGATCTGCAGAGCCTGGTTCCTCCTTCCATAGCCCTCTCTGGTCCTGAAAACCTCAAGAGCTTTCCACTGAGTTACCAAGGCAACCTCAGCCCAGCAAGATTCACAGTGAAGATGAAACGAAAGCAGACACTGGCAGCAGCCCCATGACAGGCAGAGGCTTTAGGCCAGAGCAAAATCCCATGCTCCCTGGCCAGTCTGTTTCAGGATCTGTTTTCCTGCAGTTTGTGGTTTACACAGCCCAGCCCCAGGTGGGTAAGAGCACAGCATCAGAGCTTCCCTCCTCTGGTGGGTATGCGGGAGGGAGGAGGGGGGAGTTCTTTCCCAGCTTCCCAACTTGACAGTTATGGCTTCTGGCCTAGCCCAGGGAACAAGGGTACCCTGACTTGGAAAGGTCAATGGAACTCTTCTATAACCACCTGCTCTCTCCATAATGGTCCCCTAAGGAGGCAGTATCACTAAAGAATCAAGAGCACAGGCTGCTTAGCAATCAGACAGAAGTGAGTCTGGATTTTGGCTCGGTCATTTATAAGACTGTGATTTTGGGCCAGCCACTTCTCTCTCAGTCTGTTTTCTTAGCAGAAAATGGAGATGGCATGCATTCCCAGGACTTAATAACATCACATGTATGCTGGTATAGGGTCTGACAAAAAAAAATTTAAAACTGCTAAAATTTTATCATTGTTATTAATATTTTAATTGTTATTATCATTAAATATGCCTCTGTTTACTCATATATAAAATCAGTATCAAGATTCAGTACGGGGGTGGGGAGGGGCGCTCCCCTGTGGCACAATGGGTTAAGTCAAAACACTATGAAACTATCTGCCGCCACTGCAGCACAAGTTCGATCCCGTCAGGAGCTGACCCACATGGCACAGCAGACCTCTCCTGTCTTGCCCACTGCTCCCCTCAGCAGCGTGTTTCAGTATATCTGGCCTGTTCTATTCCCTACTCTGTCTCTGGTGAATCCTCTCACCACCCCCTGCACCTCTGGCCTATACCCCAGTTCTTGCATGCATAAATAAATAAATCTTAAAAACAAAACAAAAAAACCTTACCCACAAGATGTACTCAAAGAAAGGAGTGATTATAGTTACGATTTCTACATCCCCCTTCTCCCCTCCACACTTTCAGATTATATACCAGGCATTCATCACTGAGCTGGCCCAAACTGCTACGTCCCTTAGCAGTAGAGGTCATGAAAATGGAACAGGAAGTGTGTATATTCTGGAACTGTAGTGTATATATTCATAATGGCCATGCCAATAAACTTCCAACTCACCTCTGGTCCAGGAATGAGTCACTGATTTCTGTAACTCCCTCAGTTTCTATCTCAGGAACCTGAGATTCCCTGGGCAGATGATGTTAGGCTAGTGCCCAGCAACCTGGAGAAAAGGGGTAAATGGTTCAGAATGAAAGAACAGGCAGGTCAGATACCAGGCTGGGGGAGGGAACACAAGACAACTGATGAAAGGATCTTATTGGTGGGGCTGAGATGTCTCTTAAAGTTTTTTGATTTTGTTGATCCAGCTGAGGCCTCATTTCCCTAAAGACATCTCAGATATGGCTGAGCAGGAGAGGTCTGCTGCACCATGTGGGTCACCTCCCCGGGAGGCAGGGATCTGAACTCATGCTGCAGTGGCTGCAGTTTGCTTCACAGTGCATTGCTTAACCCACTGCGCCACCAGGGAGGGCCCCCAGTTACACTTTTACCCTTCAGAGCTATCAGTAGGCTGATGTGTGATACAGTCTTCCTTGTTCTACTCTTTCCATACATCTGTACCTCACAGGTCCAGCTGCACATGAATTGCACAGTGGGTATCCCAGAGCCTCAAGGGTGTGCTACAAGCTAAAGGGTGGGCTAAAATTGCAGCTGGAAGAACTTAGGAAGAACCTCAAGGAAAACATCTTCATTGAAAGAGCTGGGAGATATAGGGAAAACAGACAAACTCTGGAATTTGCTTCTCTTGAGCTTTTCAGTCAGAAAAGGCCCACTCCCTTACACTTTAGGAATCTAGAAAGTTGGAGAGTTAATGCCTCGGTAGCACCAAGCTAGAGGAAAGTGTGGAAATCGTCTTGCCAGACCTGACCTGGGTCTCAATACTGGGCTTGTCTTTCCTTCCTGTTAAAATCCCTCCTTAGCCTAGAAGACTTTTTACTTTTACCCTTTTTTTTTTTTTTTTTAGTTTTACACAGAAGAACTGTATGCCAGAGATGCTGGGGATGGGAGGATTCACCAGAGACAGAGTGGGGAGCAGAACAGGTGGATTGACTGAAATACACTGCTGAGGGGAGCAGCGGGCAAGACAGGAGAGGTCTGCTATGCCATGTGGGTCAGTTCCCTGGCCTGGGATCGAATTCAGGCTGTAGTAGTGACAGCACTGAAACTTAACTTCTAGGCCACCAGGGAGACCCCCAAAGCCTTCTGTCTTAACACAGCAACCCACAGGCTCTGTCGAATAAGGTTTGGCATTGAAGGCCTGAGACTTCCAGCAGAACCAGACTTTGGGTTCTGATGTCAAGAGACCCGATCTAGAATGACTCGGATATGCCCTCCCCAGAATTATATTCAGGGTCAGGCCTGTCTCTTCAGTCTGCTGGAAATAAAATCTTAGTCTCCAGCCCAAAGAGATCCTGTCTTCCCTATCAGCCACCATATCCTGAATAATTCCCTCCCCTACTCCACTCCTCCTTTGGACAGGGAGAAATCAGAAGAGTAATAAGCCAAACAAGTCAAAAGGCCAGGCTTTTTTTCTGTGGTCGTATAACCCGATATAAACATCTTACTCTTCCTGTACCCATAAATCAATGCCCACAAAGGTACTGTTATTGGAATTTCTTTTTTTTTTTTTTAAGATTTTTTTAAATTATTTTTATTGATATAAGAACTGGGGTACAGGCCAGAAGTGCAAGGATCCACGAGACAGAGTGGGGAACAGAACAGGCAGACCAACCGAAACACACTGCTGAGGGGAGCAGCGGGCAAGGCAGGAGAGGTCTGCCTCACCATGTGGGTCACCTCTCTGGCCGGCGGCAGGGATCAAACTCGTGCTGCAGTGTCTGCGTTCTGCTTCATAGTGCGTTGCTTAACCCACTGCGCCACCACGGGAGGGCCCTGTTATTGGAATTTCTGAGGGTAAGGTGGCTTTGGGATGACTGAATGGGGGAATTAGGAAGTTTGAGGGAGACAACTAGAGAGAAAATGGGAGTGGTGTCCTGGAAAGTCTCCTTTTTCTTGGCTTTTCCTCAGGGCAGCTGCTGTCCAGAAAACCCCAGCTGTGTCACCCATGGGTCAGGAATGTGCCATATTCTACCCACCTGCACAGTATTCCTGCCTCCCCATCCTCATGTTTCTCCTAGATTGGTCCAGAACAGTCACAGATGACTGTGGTGGATCTGGGAGAAAGAGAAATGCCTTCTTTATTTTTTCATGATAAAGAACCTAGTAGTAGGGCATGGGCAATAGGAACACAGATTAATTTGGAAATGATTTTGAAGAAAATTCAGCTCCCTAAAACATAGTCAAACCAGGGTCATCACTGGGGACTGGCAAGGGGCCAGGAGTGACACTGTCCCCAATCTGAGACCAACCTGGCCTTGACTGCCTCATGGATGGAGCCCTGTCCTATTAGCTGATCTTACACAGGTAGATGTCAAGTTTCTTCCAGTGCAGGGTGTTTCAGGGACAACTCAGGAAAGCCAGTTTTTTCTCGTCTATCTATCTGCCTGCTAGAAAAAGATTGCTTCCAGCTCTCAAAGAGCCTGCTCTGCCCTCAGATTGACAGGTGGACAGACAAAAATTTCCAATGTTCTCAAATGCAGCCCAAATCCTCTCCTGGGATGACCCAGGAGCGCCCCCTGCTGTCTGGTTTGACTGAAGCTAGGTGAGATGGAAGAAGGACTGTTAAAATTCTACTTGCCCCAACAGAAGGGGCCATGCTTCACACTGTCCCCCCTATATACTGGCAGAGCCTGAATCAGAGCCGCATCTCCCCAGGGTCACCACGGAAGGGAATAATCAGGGAGCAGTCAACCTGAAGAAGGACTACACACAAAGGCCCTGCAGCCTCATCTCTGGGCCTATGCCCAGAACCCTGAGGAGGCCTCTCCAGCCTACAGATGTCCCTGGCTTCGGGAGAAAAGTCATGTTCTATGTAGCAAATCAGCTTCCTTATGAGTCTCAGGGAGACAGGACTGTGGCACACTCAGGGACTCACCTTGGTAAAATTCTGGGGAATCTGGCAACCTTAGGAGCACAGGGGAGGCCCTGCTTCTCCCCACCAACTCTACCAGGTACTAATGGGACAGGTCCAGATTTACCATTGACAGATAATAATAGCTGTTTCCAAAACATGCTCCATGTCAGCAAGCATAGAAGAGACTTAGAGTACTGAGTAAGATTCCACAATTCCATCCCTAGTCTTACCTCCTGACCATGCACTCCTTCCCACTCTGAGTTCTTTCTGTAATCTCTTTAATTGGATTGAAATTTACCTTGATGGGTGGATCCCAATTTGTGGATCTAGAAGGGAGGTTTTTTTCCAACATTTCTCATTTGCAAGATCAGAAATAAGGTTGGGGGGGATGGAGGGAGAGAAAGGTGACTGAGAAAAGAGAAAGTTCACAAAGGGAGGGTAAAGGAAGAAATAAGAATGAGTGGAAAGATGACCAAAGAAAACCTAAATAAATATCTAAGAGAAACCAGTGGCCAGCTGGAGAAGTGAGGAACAAACCTCAGCACTATGTATAGCCCTGACTGCATCTCTGCACTCATTTAATGCACACGTGCATGCGCGCGCGCACACACACACACACACACACACCCTTACATTTGGGGAAGGGTGTGAGGTGGGAGGGGGTAACAATCTTCTCTTAGTCCAGAGATTTCTACCTCCACCTACATAATTATTTTCCCTCTGAACATTCCCCCACAGCCCCCAGCCTCCATATATTACAGTTATTAGGTCTTTGTGCTTTCAAAACAACACCCACCCTGAGACCCTGAGGGAAGTGAGTTAATCTTCCCTCCAGAGAACTACCCCATCAAAAAGCACCCTTTAACCTCCCCTCCCCGACACTTCTTTCATCAATGTCATCAGACAGCTGCCAAAACAGCTCTCCTCGCCCTGAGCAGCATACTGCAGGGGATATACCTACTTCCCAGGGCTGGAGACAGCTGGGAGTGGGAGTGAGGGTGGGGGTTTGGAGTTAGCAGCATTTCCAGCAGTGAGGAAACTCTCTTCATCTCTTTCCCTCCCCCAAATAAGGAAGGAAAAGGAAAAGCCCTCCCAGTCAATCCTGTAGCCACTTCGCAGTCACCCAACTTCCCCAAATCCCTGACCAGGACAACCCCAACTCTGTCCTTCCAAGGTAGCCTGTATTTCTCAGACCTTGAAAAGTCACTTCAGGATATCTCACTGAAAAAGACAGATCCTCTCTTGGAATGCAAGGAGACAATGATGAATTCGCCCACACAGTAGCAACCCACTTCCATTAACTTCTATGTCCAAATAATTTCTTTAAATCACTAAGGATGAGGTTGGGGGAGGGGAGGGCAAGCCTGTGACATCAATCTTCAGCAGGGATTCCGCCTCTAAACCTGGCTAGGGCCAGGCAAGAGAAAAAACCCTGCATACACAGTCTGGGGGGGTTATGGGCAAAGTTAATGAGATATCTCACACACACAAACACACATGCGTGCACACACACACACACCATGTCCTTCCTGGTCCACAATACCTTCTCTGACCTAAGTTATTTTTTACCCACCCAGCTCCCCTGGGTCTTTTGAAAGACAACACAGATATAGGTCCATGTATCCCTCCTGGAGATCTCAGGGTTCTGGCTACTTCTAGGCTGCTTCCTGGAGGCACCCTAACCCCTCAGGCAGACAAAAGAGCATCTCCTGTCTCAGTGATGGAAACTTTAGTTGGGGTAGAAATGATTGATGAATCATTAAGCCAGTTATGGAAGATCTGTAGGCACAGACAGGAGGTAGACACATGGAGAATTATCGGTCATACAAAGAAACACAAGCCCTTACAGATTAATCCACTCAGACCTTAGAAGTGATAGATTTCACAATAGATAAAATTCCACAAAGGAATGAGCCCCCCAAAAGAACACTATATAAAGACACCCCTTGCTCAGTCAAAACTCAGGTCTTGCCCCAAGACTGCTTATCTGTCTATGTAGGCATCTTTTTCCTTTCTCTTTTTCCTAAATAACCTGCCCTTTTAAAGTTCATCCTTTGCCTGTTTATGTCTATACATATATTTTTTTCTTTAATAAACTTGCTGTGTGCCACTGAATGGGAAACTCTGTTGAAGCTTTTCTCAGAGGGAATCCAAAGGCCCCACCCATTCACTGAACCCCACCAGTAGTAGCACTGAAGGAGACCCAAAGTGACAAAGTAGAAAAAGAAAACCTATTATCTTTACTGCAGTTCCAGTTTTCTCAAACTACCTACTTAAAGCCCTCATTTTACAGATGAGGACATGGAGACTCGAAGGGTCAATGTGTCCAAAGCTACCAGTAGAAAAGAGACAGATCTGATTCAGCTGCTTTAAGATTATGTCCTGATATGTGACATTTCAGCTGTTAAGTGTGTCCACCTACCCTTTGCTCTGGAGCATAAGATCATCAGTTCAAACCTATAGTTTTAGCCCCTGCCCTGTTCACACTGCTTGCTTCCAAGTTGGCCTCCACCTGAGAGGTTTAACATTTTGTTGATGGGTCAGGTCAGGTGGGAGCTGGAAGGCAGAAGGAACATAAAAGAGAAGTGCTGGAATTTCTCCAGAGCTCAGAGGAGAGCAGGAGCAGGAGAGGGCAGATGAACTGAAGGGGCCATGTGGGAAGGCTGGGCCAACGGGAAAGTATGGGTACACCTGGCTTTGCCCAATTGTAAGCTGAGCATTTTCTCTTTTGCATTCTCCCCATCTCGCTCCAAATTTCCTTCTTCAGATGTGATTCTTTCCAAATGGGCCTTTCCCCCATGAAGGCACTGGCATGTGGAGGGATGCTGTGGGCTGATTACTGACATTGTAGCCCTCTTCCAGCAGCAGCAGCAGGCTGGGGAGCTGGCAGCCCAGACCACAACAGGAGCAGCTTGTGATGTTCCTTTCCAGCAGATTGGAGAGGGTTCCCCCATGGTTCAGACCTGAAGCTGAGGAGCCAAGATGGAAAAAGTAGAAAGAGGAGGCCCTTGAGCTCTTGGCCAACCAACTGCTTATTGGTAGCCTGGAATAGAGAAGCCTATTTGGATTCTCTCTGCCTGGAAGGAGAAAAGTCAGCATTATCTAACCCTGTGATTCTGATGGCTGTTCAAGCTCAACCTGTCCCAGGCCCTAGAGTCCCCAGAAGTGAGGTGAAGGTGAGCGGGAACAAGTCACTGGCAATAGCTGGCTCCCTCCATGCCTCTTAACAGAAACTCAACTCCTTTCTCAAGTGTTTCATTGACCAGAGTATGAGATAATATCTTTCCCTTCCAACAGCTATCATCACGACATGTCAAGAGGAGTAAGTCACAAATACTTCAAGATTAGATTAAAGACATGACCTCTTTTTGAGGTTATTATCTGGTTACCCTTAAATGAGGTCACTTCAAATACTCCTTCTGTAGATCAAAGTCACAGACCCAAACTCTTCAACAGTGAGTGCATTAGTAGTAGCCAACACAGAACCAGAGTCTCAGAGTCTCAAAGTAAATGATCCTCAGGTATAACTTAGATTCCAGGCCAAAGGCTTTCACGCTTATTTGGTAAAAGAATAAAGTATAGCCTTTTGAACCTTGAAGGGAGAAGTGGATGGTACAAGAGAGAGACTTCCATGCACAGAAGTGCTCAATAAGTGTTGGATAAGAGCCACTGGTACAGGAATATGCTTCCAAAGGAGCCTGTTGTCTTCTAATTTGAGGAGAGAAAGTCCTAGAGAACAACTGAGAGGATCTTGCTATTTCAACCAAAGTGACCAGGGGCATTACTCTGGCATCTCTACCAAAATGGAGGTGGGAGGGCAGGGTACTGTTACATGGGCCTCCTACACTGGCATGAATCATTCTCAGGACCCCTCTGCGCCTACTGGGCCCTGATCTTTGTCTAGACACTTCTTCTCCAGCTAGGCTGGGAAGCCAGTACAGACATTCACAACCTCATTCTTCACAGCACTGCCATTAAGGAGCCTGATTAGCAGAGCCCCATGCTGGGCTGCTAATGGTTTGGGGACATTAAGCATAAATGGTTTCCCAGACATGGGCATGTGCAGAGCCCAGGAAGAAACAAATACTTTAATCTCAAAGAAACAGAAGTGAGGGAGGACAGGGGCTTCCCACTGCTTATTCTGCATCTGTTGTTCTATATTCCACCTACAACAGTTTCTGCAATTCTCAAGTCTAGGGATCCCCTACCTGAGGAGGGGGTATGTGTGGCAGGTGGAGAACAGATTTTCATTCACCCAGACCTATGATGAGAGTGGAAGAGATAATCAAAGATTTATAGGGAGGAAGTTTCCTGGGACTGCCTTGGCCAACAACCCTAAAGGTCATGAATTTTTGACATCTAATTTGAATTAATCTTTTGATAACTCAAGATCCAATTCCCCCTAGTTGGAGGGGAGAGGAAGGGCTGCAGATATGGGACACCTTTAGACCCAAATTTGTTGCTCTAGGCCAGTGGTTCTCCCAATGTGGTTGTGATCAGTAGCGTTAATAGCATCTGGGAATTTGTAAAATTCCCTGAGAAATATAAATTCTCAGGCCCCACCGCAGATCTACAGAGTTATAATAAACTCTGAATATGACAACCTGCAATCTTATCTTAACAAGTCCTCCAAGAAGTTTAATGTACACTGAAGTTTGAGAAGTACTACTCTTGGTTCTACCTCTCAGATGGAAGGGGAATATTAAGGAATGGCAAATCTTTATCTTATTTTTCAAGCAGCAGCCTCATTCAAAGGGGGTGGAAGGTAGAGGTTAGACAGGGTATGTAACTTTCCCAAAGTGGGAATGCAAAGTCAGGCCTCAGAGTAGTCTTCTGATCTTCTTGGGCTATAAATATCAGAACAGTGTCTAAGTGGTCCTGCATGGAGGAGTCTGACCTTTTGCATTTTGCCCAAAGCAAGACAGGATAAAAGAATCATTTGTTTTTTATCACTTGCCCAGCTTTCCTGAGCTACCTACCCCTCCAGCTGGACCACCATGAGTTTTCCACGCCTTCCCTCTACCTCCTCATGCTTTTGTCTACCTCACTCATCTTATATCTTTTCCCCTCATTCATTCAATGGGAACTGGCTCAAACTATTTTAAAAGCAGACTAGCAGTGAATGAGTTCTAACACACAGTCAGTAAAAGAAAGAAGGTCACGATGATCTAGAATTATATAACCTATAAGTGGGGCATCTTTGTTCATGCCCTTCGTTCTTTCCCCACTTAGGTCACACCAGTTCATGGTAAAGAGAGGACCCATTCTTTCCCTGATCTTTTATACCACCCCTGAATGATCATACTTGCAAATAAAAAAACAAAGGACAAAAATCTAGGCTCCTAACCAACCTGTAAGTTTGCTGAGGCCACTTATAGTCTATAGCTTATTCTCTTTTTATATCACCATACTGGAGCCTAACTAGATCCTACTAGAGTTATCATGAGGTACATGATGAATATTTGATCAGTTGAACTGAAAGGAGTCCCCAGAAGGAAGAAACTAACAAGTCTCTGTTTCCAAACTAGAACCACAACAGAGGTCAAAAAATGGGTCCTCCCTGAAATGATTAGGAAAGTAGCCCTAATCACTTTCCTGACCCTGCCACTTTTGAGTTCATCCACTTACTCAACAAGCATATCCAGTAGACCTGCTTATATTATAGTGAAGAGAAAGAAATAGAAAGTAAATATAAACTATTTCAGATTATGTTCATAGCTTTCAAGAAAAAAAAGCAAGGTGATTGACAAAAAGCTAGGGATGACGGAAACGGGTCAAGAAATCCTGCGCCAAGGTGGAAGCATTTGAGCAGATACCTAAAGGAAGCGAAGGAGCTAAACTTGCAGCTGTTGGAGGAGTGTTCCAGGCAGAGGAAACAACTGCAAAAGGCTTGAGGTGGGGGTATTTTGCCAGGAGAACAGCATAACTAGAGTGGAGAAAGCAAGGGGAGAAGCGAGGTAGGCTATGAAATCAGACAGAAATTGGCAATCAAATTACACAGGACCCTGTAGACAACAGTAAGGATTTTAGGCTTCATCTCAGTAAAAAAGGAAGTCATTAGAATGTTGTACACAAAGGAGTGACATACCCTTGATATTACAGGGCTACTGCCTATTGAGAACAACTTGTAGGGGGCAGAGCAGAAGCAGGGAAACTACTTCAGAGACTACCAATTTCGTGCTGAAAATTCATTCTCTTCTTCTACATTTTAGAATTTTCAGTATAGCACTGAGGATAATTAGTGCAAGGCTGTTCAGACAGAGGACTACATTTCCCAACCTCTCCTAAAGCTAAGTGTGGCCATGTGACAAACAGCTAGCCTATATGAGCAGAAGTGATACCTGCGATGATGAGGTCAGTTCTGCCCTTCCCTTCTTCCTTGTCCCCTTTCCACAGGCTGGAATCTCATAGGCATGGCAACAGCAGCTGGAGAAGCTCTTTTAGGCTACAAGAGGGAAGTTACCAGTTGAAGATGACAGAGCAGCAAGCCATGAACAGCTGGGAACCCTGACATTATGAAGTAACTGTATCAAGCCCAGACTACTTATATTTATACTTATACTTGAGAAAGAAACAGTCTTCTATTGTGTATAAAATTCTGTGTTTCGCAAACTCTCATATAGCAGCATAATTTGTATTTTAAGTAACTCAGAGGCAATTGGCTAAGCAATTAATGATGGTAGTTCTGAAGCGGATGGTAGTAGGATAACTGTGATAAGTGACCAGATTCTGGACACTAAGTAGAACTGACAGCATTTTCTCAGTAATGAGATAATAGAACTTAAAGAGAAAAAACAGGGACTCTGAAGTTTGAGGTCTGTTAGAACAGAGCTGTTTTTATTGCAGTAGGAGGACTGGAGAAACAATGAGTTTAAGAGAACTATGAGCAACATTCACATGGAGATGTCAAATAGCAGCTGGATATGAGTCTAAAGTTCAGGGGAGATGTTGAGGCTAAAGATACCCATTATTAACATGTAGCTGGCTTTGAAGTCCTGAGATGGAAGGGATTACTTAGGAAGACAGAGAAGTCAAAGAATAAAGGTGTGATGACAGACAATTTGGGGTGGTAGTGGATTTTTTCCCACATCCCAGAGATGTGGAAAATGGGAAGAGGCAAGCACAGAAGACAATGGAGGCAGGAGAACTAGAGAGGGGTGTCTTGCTGCTGAGAGTGTTTTAAGAAGGAACAAGTGAACATCCATGTCAAATGCTGCTGCTAGGATGAGTAGGAGGCAGGCCAAGAGATGACAGCTGAAGTTGGAAACTGGGAAATCACTGCTGATATCAACAAGAGAATTTTCAGTATAGTACTGAGGACAAGAAGATGAGAAGAGAGGAGAGGACGAGGAGACAACTCTGAATTCCTGGCAGGAAGAAATCACCCCAGCAATCTAACACCCCCCTTGCTAGTACAGCTCCAGGCGTTCTGAAGGGCATGAGGACACCAGCAATGAAACCCTACACAGCTCTCTTCCCCACCTGTCTGAATTACTCTCAAGTCTCTCTTCTTCCAGATTCCCCATACTTTGAAGGCCAAACCTCCCTGCAGCTCTGCCTCTGTCCCACTGACTCCCAAGGCCGCTCTCAAGGACTCCCTGGGCAGGACAGGCAGCCAGACCTAATTCTCCTGGATCATAATTAATGCTGTTGCTAACAATGTTTGGCCCCTATGGAATATCAACCTGGGAAATTCTGATACTTCCAATTTTCCCCCTCACTGCTTTCTCGGATACAATTTCCCAGCCAGTGCCTGTGCTCCAGCCCTGGGCCCTGGCTGCTTTCTCACCAAGGAAAATTAAGGCTGTGCCTCAGATGCCATTCCAGAGGACCTAATCAGTTAGCTGAAGTCATCCTCTGGCCATTATCATGTCATTATAATATTAACACAGGCAAGAGGAGGCATGATCAGAAAACTGATGGCTAGAAAGAAAGGAGGCCTCCCAGAAGAGCTCAGCAATTTCTAGGAGAAATAAGCTCAGCCACCCACTCTCCCCTGATGAAGAGCTTCACTGGTGCTCCTCTCACAAGAGGAGACAGCCTCATCAGTCAGAGCTCTGGACACTGCCCCATGGCCTGGCATCCTGAGGCAAGGCCTGGTCAAGTCTCAGGCTCAGCTCTCCGCTGCCCTAGCAGCCACAAGTCCTGGCCTCTAGCCTGGAAAGTGCTCAGCTCACTGCAGTGTCTTCATCTCCCAGATTTGGGGACTTCATTTCCCCATGGACCTCCTGTTCTCTAGGAGGGGGCTGTGGTAGCCCCTATAACTCAAGGTCTCAAAGGAGAAGTCAGAGGGTTGCTTTGACTTAGCTTCTGCTACAGGGGATAAAGATGAAAACCAGAATTATAAGACACCTTGTAACATGAAAGACCAATGTAGTCTTTTTTTAGTGTAAAATACATATAACACAAAAGTTACCCTTTCAACCATTTTTAAGTGTAAGTGCTGTGGTATAAAGCACATTCATACTGGGGGCCTCCCTGGTGGCGCAGTGGGTTAAGCAATGCACTATGAAGCAAACCGCGGCCACTGCAACACAAGTTCGATCCCTGCTGCCGGCCAGGGAGGGGACCCACATGGCGCAGCAGACCTCTCCTGCCTTGCCCACTGCTCCCCTCAGCAGTGTACTTCCGTTGATCTGCCTGTTCTGCTCCCTGCTCTCTGTGGTGAATCCTCTCACACCCCACACCTCTGGCCTGTACCCCAGTGCTTGTATGCATAAATAAAATAAATCTTTAAAAAAAAAAAAAAGCACATTCATACTGTTGTACTACCATCACCACCATTAGATTGCTGGAGTGATTTCTTCCTGCCAGGAATTCAGAGTTGTCTCCTCGTCCTCTCCTCTCTTCTCATCTTTTGTCCTCAGTGCTATACTGAAAATTCTCTTGTTGATATCAGCAGTGATTTCCCAGTTTCCAACTTCAGCTGTCATCTCTTGGCCTGCCTCCTACTCATCCTAGCAGCAGCATTTGACATGGATGTTCACTTGTTCCTTCTTAAAGCACTCTGACCATCACCACCATTCATAAAAAGTCCATCTCCCAGACTTTTTCACCTACAACAACTGAAACTCTGTACCTATTAAACCCTAATTCTCGCCAATAAATGGTCTTGCATATGTATCTCTTGTAATCCTTATTGTGACGTCGGAATTATTCCCATGAATGTTCAATGAGGACACCAAAGAATGTACTGGGAAAGCAGTGCTGCCTTTCTCAAGGACAGACACGATTGGATTTGAATGTCAATCTGCCCAATTCCAAACCGTGAGCTCTTAGTGGTTCCCCACCCTAAGCTGCCCAAGGCCAAGGGCCACTATGGAAACAGCATGGCTGAGTGATTTCACTGACTACTAGTGACTCCACATACTGACATGTACTTCTCAGGCAATCCCCAAAGCAAGATCAAGCACTATTATTCAGTCTTTGGGCCACTTCACAATACCCAGCTGGAGAGGGTCCCTCACACATCCTTCTAAAATCAGTTCCTCTCCCCAAAGTTGACTATGCTGATTCCCAGGGTGTCTGGCCCTTGATACTGTTCAGGAACTCCTCACTGCAGCACTGAAATAATGAAAGGAGAATGGGCTGTGCAATCAGCTGGAGTTGGGTTCAGACACTGACTCTGTCACTCTATAGTCATTTGAGTCTAAAGCTTCCAGGAAAAGTGACCCCCTGGAGTTAGCTCAAGCACAGAAGATGCATGAGGAGTCACATGGGGCTTCTCAGGACACAGGGGCAGGCACTGAAGCCAGGGAGGAACCTAGAATCAAGAATTCTCAGAAGCTGGAAGTCATGGTTCGTTCTTGTCAGGCTGCACCTGCTCTTAATATGATTCAGCCACACTGGACATAGCTGTTTGTGTCCCTGGTTCAGGTTGCTGCTGGGGATCTCTGCTTTACAATGCTGTTTCTCAAAGAGGGAAACTGACTGGCCCACCTCATTTTTTTTTTCCCGAGGCCATAAATCAGAGATGATAGACCAAGCCTTGAACTTATTTCCCTGAATGTTCTGGGGTCAGAAATTCCCTCTGAGCCAATCACCCAGGGAAGAAAAGGTTAAAGGTAAATAAGAGGTAGCTTAAAAATTTTGGGAGGGAGGGTTAATCACTGGTATAAAAAATGGCTTTTAGTCAAGTTTTGGCTAGTATATAGTCTCTTAAAGTGAACTATGAGATGAGTGGATTAAAAGGTTTAATATACTATAGTACCTGTTACTTACATACACTGCTAAACCTCTCTGGGCCTGAGTTGTTTTAACATCTATACAAATGCAACAGTTATTCCTACCTTATAGGGCTGACTAAATGAGAGAATAAAAAAAGTGTTTGGCACACAATAGGTGTTTAATAAACGTTGGTTTCCCTCTCCTCCTATATTAATGAAAGGTCACTTCTAGTGTTATATTGGCCTTAGCAAAAAAAAAAAGGGAAAAAATCCAAAATGGAGGGCCTCCCTGGCGGCGCAGTGGGTTAAGCAGCGCACTATGAAGCAAACCGCAGCCACAGCAAGCACGAGTTCGATCCCTGCTGCCGGCCAGGGAGGGGACCCACAAGGTGCAGCAGACCTCTCCTGCTGTGCCCGCTAAAAAAAAAAAAAAAAAAAAAAAAAATCCAAAATGGAGTTTTGTCTGCAGCAGGATAAAGGGTCCCTGAGGACAAATATCATGATCATTCTCTTTTAGTTCCTCCCCTCTCACACCTCCACTTAACATATTTTATTCTTTCTTACTGAAATAGGCCTCCTAACGAAACACCTAACGGAAGAGAGAGATGAGGTATCCTCCATTATATTCCTAAAAGGCCAGTGTTGCTAGCTAACCTTCTTCAAGAGCTGTTGGCAGTTTGAGTGATGCGAGAAAAGAAGCCTCCTATGTCAAAAGATAAATGTACCCCCACAGTTAGGAGGACACTTTGATAAAAAGCCTGGAACAAAGCAGCATTTTTCTTTGAAATGCTGAGACAATAAAAATAAAAATAGGTCTTCTCATATCTCAGGGGCCTGGGTCAGAAGGCTTACTTTTTAGATCTATGCTCAGGAGTTGTCCTAGGTCTCATTCACTCACTGACTCAGCAAATATTTATAAACTGTCTGCTCTCATGGAATTTACAATCTCATCAGGGAAAGATATTGGTCAAACAATCCCACTCATGAATATACAAGTACACGGCATGGTGAATGTTATGAAGGAAAAGAACAAAATTCTGGACCATATAGCAAAGATTCTGACCTAGATTCAGGAGTCAAATCATGTTAAAAATTTTTATCTTTATCCTGAGAGCAATGAAGGGTTTAAGCCAGTTTGGGGTATGATCAAATTAGTGCTTTCAAAACATGATTAAACACAATTACTTAGCTATAATGAAAATAGAATGAAGGGGACTATGTGGTAATTCCAGTAAAATCTAATCTTTGACTTTGGGGGTGGTGGTGGTAGAGATAGAAGTTATAAATTAAAAAGATATTTAGGAGGTAAAATTAGCAGGATTTGCTGATTGATTAAATATGGAAGAAGGTGAATGTATTAAGAAAAAGGATTCCAACTTGTATAATTGCATGGCAGACAACGAGAAAAAACCATAAGAAAACCTGAGAAGCCTTCAAGACACCTAAGTGTTAGTGTTGAGTTGGCAGCTGGATGCCTGAGTCTGGAACTTCAGGGAGAGAACAGAGCTGGAGATAACAAATGTGTGGGTCATTTGTTCAGAAGTAGTTCTAAAGCTACAGATGAGTTCACCAAAGGAGAAAGTAGAGGGGAGAAGAGAAAAAGACCTATGTTCAAACCCCAAGGAACTTGAATCTCGGGCAGTAGTTCAAACTATCAACCCTGAACCCCTGGAAGGTCTTCAAGAACATAAGAGCCCATGAGGTCAAAATTATATTCATAATACTATTTTTTTTAAATTTTATTTATTTATGCATGTAAGAACTGGGGTACAGGCCAAAATCAACAAGTGGGTTGACTGAAATTCACTGCTGAGGGGAGCAGCAGGCAAGAAAGGAGAGGTCTGCTGCACCATGTGGGTCAGCTCCCTGGCCAAGAATTGAACTCGTGCTGCAGTGGCTGTGGATAGCCTTATAGTGCTATGATTCAACCCCTTGCACCACCAGGGAGGCCCTCATAGTACTATTAAGATATTATTTGTCTTTTTATTGGGGCCTCCCGAGTGGTGCAGTGGGTTAAGCAACACACTATGAAGCAAACCGCAACCACTGCAGCATGAGCTTGATCCCTGCCACTGGCCAGGGAGGGGACCCACATGGCGCAGCAGACCTCTCCTGCCTCGCCTGCTGCTCCCCTCAGCAGTGCTTTTCAGTCTATCTGCCTGTTCCGCTTCCCACTCTGTCTCTGGTGAATTTTCTCACCTCCTGAAACTCTGGCCTGTACCCCAGCTCTTGTATGCATAAATAAATAAATCTAAAAAAAAATATTATTTGTCTTTTTATTGTGTTAACATCTACAGTGATAAAAAAGTAATAGTAGAGAAGCAGCTTGTATCTTCATATTCAAGGCAGGGATGCTATACATATGCACTAGAAGAAAAATTCTCTTTCCTTAGGAATGTCCTTGATAAAACATTAAAAATTATTAATTTTTACTGACTCTCCACCCTTGAATACACCTTTTTAAATAGTCTGTCTGATAAAGTAACAAGTGCACATAGGGCATTTCTGCTGTATCCCAAGTATAAGGCTTGTCCCCAAGAGAAACACTAGTAATTGTTTGAGTTTCAAGCTGAACTAACCTCTTTTTTCATGGACATCATTTTTACTTGAAAGAATGACTAGAAGACAAACTAAGATTATCCAAATTTGAGCGTTTGGCAGACACTTCCCCAAAAATGAACAAAGTGAGCCTGTCATTTCAAGAAAAACAACTGACAGCATTTGTTGCCAATGACAGAATTCAAGCTTTCAAGTGATAATTAGAATTTTAGAACACTTATATCTGCCATTATGAACTTGACAGCTCCCCAGTGCTTAAAGACTTTTCTGGTGAGACTGATGGTGATATAATGAATGTGGTTTTTAAAATATTGTATAATGGAATGTATCAACATTTGTAAGATCTGTATAACTCAGCAAACCTATACTTTCCAAATGACCAATGTATGATATTACAAAATATACTCAAAGTGCAAGGTAAACCAGTGGATTTTAATGTAACAAAGTAGGAATTAATTGATATGGTTTCAGATTCCACACTGCAAATACCCTTTTAGAAACTATCATATGTCAAGTTTTGGTGTAGTATCAAAGAAAAACATAAGTAATTCTATGAAAGCTAAAGTATTCTTCCTGCTTCCAGCTCCAATTAATCTTATCATTGTTTTCTTTTATTTTGGAAAACACACTTCTTTTTTCACCAAAATGTGTTAATAAATAATGGTTTATTTTTTAAATGAATTAACAAGTACTAGTTATATTTCTCAGTTTCAATTTTAATACAGTAAATATCAATAACTTAAATCACATACAAGTTCTGAGAGGTCTTCAATAATTCTAAAAGTATAAACAAATCATGAGATGAAAATACTTGAGAACTGCTAATTTACAACTTGCAATCGCCTTGTTTTAAGAGGTCATTTTATCCACCTCCAGAACAAACAGCTTGGTATCTCTCCTAATTCATAAGTATCTCTCCTAATTCATAAGTATCTCTCAGGAAGAGGAAAAGTTATGACTCACATACACCCACAATGTTTTGCAGTTACAGAGATGGACCCCAACAGTTCCCAAAAGGTCCAGGAAAAGCCTCCCATCAGAAAGCCTCAAGTCCCATTATTGTCTCTTGTCCCAAAAGAGTAATGGTACAAATGAATCAGTCATACCCAAATCTTGCTCCATCAGTGTTCACCAACTCTTCCCATCCTACCCTGGATTTTTCAATCTGAGGCTGGTCAAGGCAGTGCTAGAGGAAAAGAGCAGGAAGAGGCAGATAGGGTCAGAAGTGTTTCTGAAATGCCAGCACATTCAATTTGTTGAGTATTTTGTGTGAATTTCCTCTTGAGTTCACAGGCTCCTAACTCAGCAGAATTAAAATGGAATGAAATAATTAGAGCAGCAGGCTGAAAGGATGTTCTGGGCTGCCCAGAAATGTGGGGCAGGAGAAAGGGAAGAAGAGAAGAGAACCTTGAAACAGAGGGCTAGGCAAAAGACTGAGCCCAAAGGCCAACTCCATGGGACGCCTCCCCTCAGCTTCTTAGCACCTGGGTTGGCAGCTCTCCCCTTAGCTCAGCATCCTAAGAACCTACTCCTGGTCTGGCCCTTCACAGTCAGGTTCCAACCTCCCTTTCTAGTCCCCTTTTTAGACATTCCCATGAGAGGCATCTTACTTCTTCTCATACTAAATCCATCCTACTTCCCCTGTGCCATGGGCCTTTGTGCCTTTGCAAAAGCATCACACTATACTAAAATAATTGCTCACATGTCTGACTCTCCTTTGAAACCAATGGCTCTCCAACCATTGAATTCCCTGCATGCATCGCATCCTACTCACAAACAAAATTGCCAGTTCATAACAAGACTTTCTTCCATTTGGTCCCCAGACTGATGTGATTCCTAAATTAGTAAAAACCCATAAATCCTAAGTTAAAACACAATGATATTTTCTTGTTATTTAAAAAAAATATTTGTTTTATTTATGCATGCATGCAACAGCTAAAGTATAGGCCAGAGGTGCAGGAGGAGTGAGAGGATTCACCAAAGACAGAGTGGGGAGCAGAACACGAAGATTGACAAACACACTGCTGAGGGGAGCAGTGGGTGAGGCAGGAGAGGTCTGCTGCACCATGTGGGTCAGTTCCCTGGCCAGGGATCAAACTCGTGCTGCAGTGGCTGCTAATAGCGCCATAATGCTGAGACTTAACCCCTTGTACCACCAGGGAGACCCCATTCTTGTTGTTATAACACAGTAGTTTGAGTTTCAGTGCTAATACTTTGAGGGTAGGAGTGTGACCAGCTAAGTGATGTGATTGAAGGGATTAGTGGGTGGGTTCTTTGTGCCTGGACCATGGACACCCTGAATGCCTAGGTAAGTTTGATAAAAGCGGATGACTACTTTCCATTATCTCATAAAAGATAAAGCCAGAAGCTCCTCAATCTGGTGTAGCCAACTTTTCCTGTTACATTTCCTAGATCTTTCTTTAAAATTGCTGTTCTTCTCCCAACCAGATGACAGAACACAGACCTCCTGGTCCTGTGGGTTCCTAGAACACTAGCCATCCCTTCTATGTTGTGAGAAAGCTCACCCCTTCATCTATTTCTGAGTCTAGAGAGAGTGGAAAACAGTATGAGAACCTGCTTTTGTCTCTGTCATGTCTGAAAAAAATCCATGTTCTCTCAATAGGTCCAATTCTTTGGATGAAAAAGGCCTATGTTAAATCTCACCATTCAAATGAGAAAATAAACCACTAACCCTCCATAGACACAATTTGTTATTATTGTTACTGTTTCGTATTTCATAATCATAAACTCTGCAATCCAGCTAGACTTGGAAGGGGATAAGGAAAATATGGAGCCCACAGTCAGCAATGGTGATCTTCTTGCTGGTCCTGTCACTCCTGGCCCCAAAGTGCTCCATGGTTTTTACAACATTCATGCCCCCTTTCACCTCTCCAAAGGCCACATGCTTGCCATGCAACAATACAGTCTTTTCAGTGCAGATGAAAAAGTGGAAACTGCTTGTGTTGGGCCCTGAATTTTCTGTGGACAAGATACCAGGACCTGTATCTTTAGAATGAAATTCTCATCATCAAATTTCTTTTGATAGGTGGACTTGACTCCAGTGTCATTTGGCATGTGAAGTCACCAGCTTGATAGATAAATCCTGGGATAATTTGGGTTTTTTTTTTTTTTGTTTGTTTGTTTGTTTGATTTTTTTAAAGATTTATTTATTTATGTGAACAAGCACTGGGGTACAGGTGAGAGAGTCCACCAAACAGAGCAGGGGGCAGAACAGGCAGATTAACTGAAACACACTGCTGAGGGGAGCAGCAGCCAGGCAGGAGAGGTCTGCCTATGCCATGTGGGTCACCTCCCCAGCCAGCAGCAGGGATCAAACTCATGCTGCAGTGGCTGCGGTTTGCTTCATAGTGCGTTACTTAACCCACTGTGCCACCAGGGAGGGCCCAAATCCTGAGATAATTTGAATGAGTGTAACTTTAAAACAAAAAGTTTTCTCCTGAGTGCTCAGAGCATGAAAGTCTTCTGCTCTTTGGAACTTTGTCTGCAAACAGCTTGAAGGAACTGTGGCCCAAGGGGTTGCCATCAACAGCAATGCCAAAGAACATGGTGGGGTTCACTATGACTGGGTAGTGCAGGAGATGTGGTGGTGTTAGTAGCGTCTGTGAGGTTGCATACACAATTTTTAAGATATGACAAAGAATTGATGACTTCTCCTTGTGCCAAATAAGTAAACTTAAAACAAAAACCTACTCTCTACCCTCATCTTTTCTCAGGAAAGAATAGGAATAGGAATATAACCACAAATTAAAGAGAAATGGTTTCATATTGACTATATTTAGGTTTATTTAAAGGCTTACTACATTATCTTTGTGAAATAGGCCAGTGAATACTTCAGTGTGAAGTTGGAAGGAACCAAGCTAATAATGAGTTCCTTTAAGCTTTTTATTTCATTGGTTTTCAAAAAACTTACCCTAGAGTTTGGCTTATGATAGTATCTATCATATTTCTGTGGGAGAAAGGAAGAGAGGAATGGAAGAACGAAGGAATTCCCAAGTTGAGGACCATGACAGGAGGTAGATGTCAGGTACTATTGTGCTTGGGACCATGGAACAAACTACCTCCACCCCAAATCTACTCTGTGACGTCTTTCTGAATCAAAGAGGACTGTCTTACTGTCTAGTTTCAGAGCCTTCAGTAGTGCCTCACTGTCTATGAGATAAAGTTTAAATTTTTAGTAGAGTACACCAGTCCCTTGACAATTGGTGTCCAACATCCCTTTCCAGTCTCCTTTTCAGGCACTCAGATGTCCCTTATCGCTCCTCATACAAAGCTTAATATTCTCCCCATTTACCATGTTCCTTTGTGCCTTGGTAATTTTTGTTCCCTCTGCCTGGAATCTGCACTTTCCCTCTTTTCAGACTAGCTAACTCCCAACTCATCCTTCATGAAGATTCAGTGTATCTCTCCTATCCTCTTTCACGTTAGGTGTTCTATCCTCTCATCTCATATGGTAATTGTAAAACAGCAATTACCAACCTGGATTGTGATTATGTCTATGCCTGTCTTCCTGGCAAGACACCGCCTCTTGGAGGATAGGAAACAAGACCTTTTCCACTCTTGCTTCTCCGGTACCTGGCACTATTTGTGATAAACAAATGAATAGCAAAAAAAAAAAAAAAAAAAAAACCAAAACAACAAAACAAAACATAATCATGAAACAACCAGTTAACTACCATTTCTTATGGGGCAGTCCAAAAGCAGAGGAAACTATGGATTAGAGGAATAAATTCAAGTGCATTCTCCAGATGAAAAGCCATGTGAGACAGTCCCATTCCTTGACAAAAACCCTAATGAATCCATTACCTATAATGTCTGAAACATGAGGAAAATTCAGGAGTCGTTCCCCCACAAAATTATTTGTACAAACCCATTCAACTCTACCTTGTACATTGTCAAAGAACTAAAAGAGGTCTTGATACTCAGTAAAGGAAAAGACAGTCGGATTGAGGGCTTCAAATTTATGTTTTTGTTGAAACTGAAGTTATAGTTGAAGAGTGAGTAGAGTCTGGGTGTGTTGATCACTCCCACACACGACAAATATAAAATGTGGGAAAACATAATATCTCACCCATGAGACTACCCTTTCCTATGGTCTTTCTTTGCTTGTTCCTAATTATTATTATAATTTTAATGAGTCACTTGCATCAATTCCACAGTAGCTTTTTCCAAGTCTTTTAGCCAATATGCTTAAAAAACGGGGGCATGATGTGCTTCTTGACTCAAATCTAGTTTAACAGAACTAGAAATAGCTAAGACTCCTTTGACCCAGGCTCCACCTGCCTCTGACAGATTAGTTTATTTGAGCAGTTTCTAAATTCTGGCAAATCAGGGATACTTGTGCCTGTCCAAGTCCAGGCATACTTGCAAAACCAGGAACAATTAACCTCCTCTGGAGCCTGACAGCAATGTGGAGCCAACAGTGTGGCTAACTTCTGACAACCCCAAGGCAGGACGAGAGCTGGGAAGACCAACAGACAAAGTACACAGAAGTTAGGGAAGGCCAGGTGGGAGAGTGAAAGCAAAGATACTCAAATAGGGAAATCACTGAAGGGAACAGAAAACAAAACTGTTCTAAGAAAAAAGGAGGGGCCTCTCTGGTGGTGCAAGGGGTTAAGCACCACACTGTGAAGCATCAGCAGCCACTGCAGCAATAGTTCGATCCCCGGCCAGGGAGGTGACCACATGGTGCAGCAGACCTCTCCTGCCTTGCCCGCTGCTCCCCTCAGCAGTGTTCTTCAGCAGATCTGCCTGTTCTGCTCCCCACTCTGTCTCTGGTGAATTCTCTCACCCCCCACACCTCTGGCCTATACCCCAGTTCTTGTATGCATAAACAAATAAACCTTTAAAAAAGAAAAGAAGAGGGAGAGTGGAGAGGGAAATGATCACAGGGGTGAAAACAATGAAGAGGGAAGGGGCATGAAGGAGAGAAGCCAGTCCTATTAGCAAACATGGTAATTCCCTCGAAAATAGGGGTAGTCTCATATTTTCCTTCAGTACAGGCCTCCCCACATGCCCCAAAGTACTCAATAAACACTTATTGATTCCAATACCATTTATGAATAAGACTTGCTACAGAAGAATCCGTGTCTGGTTTGTCAGACTCCTGGAACTGAGATTCTGGCATTCATAGCACCCTCTAATTTTTCTTTACATCCTAGGCTCTCATTCTTGTCTGGCAAAAGGAGAATTTCAGGCTGTGAAAAATTTTAACCAGGAGGATCTACCCTGGGGCAAAACTACTCCATGTGTTAGGGCTATGCATCCCAAAGGAAACCATTGGCTTTGGTTGACCCATCAAGTTGTGTAGAAACTTCAGTTTGTAGAAGTTGTTGTATAGAAAGCTGATTAGAAAATTCCCTTTGACTGGACACAGAGGAAGTCTAAATTAAGAATACTGGATGAAGATGCCTGGTCTCTGGTACACCTTCTACCTGTCTTCCCTTGTAGGGAATGAATCTTCAGATAACTTATTAATTCCAGCACAAAGGTTGTTTTCCCAGCCTACGTGCCCAAGTCAGCCTCTCTCTGTATCTCCCTCAAGTAGTTATTGACTGAACTTGCCTCTCTTCCCTGTTCTCTTGTCTGATTTTTCCACAAGGGAGGTCTGCAGGCAGTATTGCTCCTAGTAGTCTGCTCTGCTCAGCTTTTCAATGCCTTTGTAAAGGTGTTTTCAAGTCTTTCCCTTCTGAATCCCCCAACTAATCTATCCCAAGAGTCACCTTGGTAGAGATCCCGGCATCTTCTAACCTCCTCTTTTCACAAATTCTTACTTGATCTCCCTTCAGTTTTGCAGCTAAACCCAGTGAAACAGCTCACATTTAAAAAAAAAAAAAATTCTTCAGGGCCTCCCTGTTGGCCTAGGGGTTAATTCTCAGTGCTACCACCACCTCAAGTCAGGGAGCTGACCCACATGGCACAGCAGAACTCTCCTGTTTTGATGATGCTCCCCTCGGCATGGTACTTTAATACATCTACCAGTTCTGCTCCCCACTCTGTCTCTGGTGAATCCTTTCACCTCCTGCACCTCTGGCCTACACCCCAGTTTTTGTGTACATAAATAAATCTTAAAAAAAAAATCTTTCATTGACTATAAGACTAGTTCCCAACTTCTACTCCTCTTTTCCCATAACCAAAATATCCTAGAGTCTTTGAGTTTTCAGTACAGGCCCTCTTTGTGCTCTGCCACTTATCTCTAGAAAAGCACTGAACATAGCAAGAGGCTAAGGGCATGCTGACATCTGCTCGTCAGCAGGCCACAAATGATGGCTTCAATTTCCTTTCTCATTTCATTTATTCCCAGGCTGCTCCCTCCCCACCTTCATAAGCCAGTTCTTATTTCAAAAAGTGAAAGTAATAAAGCCGTTCTCCATTATTCATCGGCTCGCATGTTTCCTCCCTGTCACAAACCCCTCATGTCCTTTCCTTCCCCTCTTCCTATCACCTTCCTTTTCTCCCTCTGCTTCATCTCTCTCATACTTTCCAGAGAGAATTCAGGGTCACTGACCTTTGTGAAAGTCTTACACTCCTTCTAGAGCTTTCTAAGTGCATCCTCAGAGGGCAGTGATCACAGTGCTAAATCTGTAGTTTGTAGTGTGCTTTGAATTTGCTTATTCCCTCATACCAATGACCTAGGTTATATGTGATGACCCTACAAAAACTCACTGTTTTTCACCAGAGGTGAAAACTCCCAATGTATTCATGGGCCATAATCCAGCTGGGTTTATTCTCTCCTGTCCCAACAACAGAAATTATCATTACAGAGCTGGAATGATGACAAATACCCAGGCTCTGGCTCTGCACACTGGGTCTGACCCAGGAGCCAAGAACTCTGTGAGGACCGCTTCTGCGGCACCTGCACGTCGTTCATCTTGTTGGCATGCTTTGACATTCTTGGGCAGTAAATATAAAGGGACACAACAGAGCACATGGGGAAAAGCAAAGGCTTGGGAGTCCATACCTAAATTTAAGTTAAGCTCTGACATTACCTACATGTACTCGGTGAATCTACTTACCTACTCTATGCCTTTGTTGTAAAGTAAGGTACTTCCTTGGTTTGAAGGACCAAATGAGATCATGTATGCACAGTACTTAATTCGGGTACATGATGAGCACCAATAAAATGTTAAAAATTATTATGATTACAGACAGAGACCATCAGTAAGTCAGATAAACTGTTCAAAGCCATTATAGGCATTTAAATAAAGAAATACAGTCTTACTATTTTTTTTAAAGTATTACCTCTAGGAGTTGCATTAATGAATTGCTAGAAAGGAGTGATTTATAAGTACCATATTGTTGGAATGCAAATAAGATACTTCAAAGAGGTGAAAGTAACTTGTTTTCTTGAGTGGGATAAACATTCCCCTTGGGATCTTGTTTACAAACTCAAATATTTTGTAATCAAATAATACTAAGATGAACTCCAGCTCTTATTTAGGGAAAATGATCACAAAACTGTATTCCTGAGAAAATGAGGCTTTTTACCCTATCAAAAAGGAGCCACTGCTGAAATGAAATGCCCTAATTTCAAAAGGATGAGGAAAAATGTCAACTTTGAGGCTTTTCTTTTTATACATTTTTTTCTACTGTAGTAAAATATTGGGTAGTAGCCAACCTACTGCACAAATATAGCCGATTTTCAATTATTTATGTGTGGGTTATCCAAGGGAGATATTTAACCAACCCTGTATGAGCTTCTTTTGTTATACTTGAGTTTACTACCTCAAACACACACACACACTCTCATAGACACACACACTTACATACGCTAACTCTTTTACACATACACATGCACACACACACACGCACACACACCCTGCTTTCTCTAAAGCAAGCAGAGCCCAGAACTGCCTAGCCTGGTGATTACCAAAGATATTGGTACCTCAAAAAAGCATCTTTTTCTCCTTTCACTGTAGATCTCCCTTCCTGACTATCACATGGGGAAGAAGGAGAATGGAGAAAGGAAGGGAAAGAAGCCATGGTTTGTCCCCCAGCCCAGCAGTGCAGGCAATGAGAAACAGAAGGCTCCTGCTCTCTCTGCTGGCATCTCTCTTGCCATTTTACTGAAATTTTGGGATGTTTTTCTCTCTGCAGCACCCACGCTCCCTCCCTTTCTGCCAAAGCTCCTTGTTGTGACAGAAAGAGAGGCTGGTGGATTGGGGGAGGGGAACACAGCTAGGTAGTCTACAGACTGAATTACAGCTCCCCCTCCAGGAGCAAGGATGGGGGCAGATTAAGCTACAAACAAATCCTAGAAGCCCCCTTAGTACTGAAACTTATACATACTGAGAGCATCTAAATATACAGAGCTGTACATCACCCCCCACCCCCAAAACACACACACAAACACATGTGTGAGCACACGTGGCAGGCACAATCATGCATTCAGTAACATTCAGACAGGAAATCCCATGTCACTCTGGCACAAATGTGCCCAAAGCAAGGCAGGCTCCAGCCCCCTTCTTTGATTCCTCCCCCTCTCCCTTCCAAGGGACAGGAGAGTTCTGCTGGGTGCTGGGTTTTGATAGTTTAAGAGAATAGCAAGTCCTGAGTTCAGGGACTTGGTAATCACTCAGCACTACAAGCCCAGGGACCATCAGCAGAGCAGCAGAGCTAGCAGGCTGCTCTCTCCTGAGCACTCATGGGTTCCCTCCCAGGATTCCAGCAGCACAGCCTGGAAAACACAGACACAAGCCTGTTAAGGGTGAGAGAAAGTGTGGACCACAGGGTTAGAGGAAGTTGGGGCCTCCTTGTTCCCCTCAGTCTCAGCGATAGCCTGGGATTTCTGAGGAAGAGGCCCTTCTACCTGAAGAAAGGAGAAAGGATTCATGACTTCCCAAGGCTCCAGGGACTGAAAGGAGCTGACATATCTGAATGCCAGGCTGAAAGATAGAATACCCAACATGGCAAGATTAGACCCTGAGCAGGAAAGTTAAAAGAACAGTCTAAATTGGATGAGATGAGGCCTTATGAATTTAGCTGCAAGTAGTTAAGTCCTTGTCCTTCCAAACCATTGCAGGGCAAGTGCACTGCTTTCCTGCCTCCATTCTTTTCATTAGGCACCTGTCCCTTGTGCTTTATGTACCTCATCTTATTTTAATTTAAATAACTCCACAAGGTGTGAAGATAGTTGAGAAAGCTTGAGGTTCAGAGATTTTACATGACTTCATCAGGCTCATGCCTCCAGCAAGTGGAAGAGCCAATATTTGCCCCATACTCAGGTTGCTCCAAAACTCATCTTTTACACTGCATATCAGGAGCATGCTACTGGAAACCTCCCATCTGCCTCTGAATGAGTGTGATACTCTTTCTGGTAGTGAATATAGTATTGGGGGAGGAAAAAGACAGACAACCTCCTACCAGCTAACCTTTTTCCAGGCAAGAAAAAGAGTTTTACAGCCTGGGTCTCCTGACCTTCTGCATGCCCTTTAAGTATGGTAGAATAGGTCCAGCCCCCTGATAGCAGAGCCCTCTCCTGGGTAAGCAGTACCCTATGGCACGGGCGATCCATTGAGAGCTATGGCTCCTTCAGGATGCCATACTTTCTTGGCCTACATGCTATATGACTGTAAAAAGCCCAGCCCCGGACATGCAGAGAATGTGTTGATTCAGAAACATTTTTTAAATTAATCAGCACATGGTGATGCAGGCTGTTTGTTCAGGGCAATGTGCCACCTAAGTTGTAATGTGCCAAGCCCCTTTCTTCCCCTTCCCCACTTCCTCCCGGTCCCCAGGTCCTGGCTGTTACCCAAGTCATCTGGCAGTGAGAGTTCATTCTGTCATTCCCTTAGGGGCAACTGTTTGCAAAGCTCAACCTGCCAATTGAGCAGCTTTCCCAGGTATATGTATTTTCTTCTTCCTAAACTAAAAAAGTAAATCCATTGGTTTATCTACCTTCAGGAACACATCCCAGAAAGACAGGTACCCAATTTTGCATCTACTTTCAGACAGCAGGCATGAGAAGCTACTCCCAGAGGCAAGAACTAAGGGTTAGGCCTTGAGGATGTCCTAATTTCAGGGTATTCTTCCCAGAGAGGCTGCCAACAAAAGCTTATCTCATTTTATCTCCTTTCAAATAGGGTTGCTCTTGGGGGCCTCCCTGATGGCACAAGGGGTTAAGGCTCAGAACTATGAAGCTATCAGCAGCCACTGAGCACCCTGCCAGGGAGCTAACCCACATGACAAAGTAGACCTCTCCTGTTTCTCCTACTGCTTCCCTCAGCAGTGTGTTTCAGTCAATGTGCCTGTTCTGCTCCCTGCTCTGTCACTAGTGAATCCTCTCACCCTTTACATCTCTGGCCTACATCCCAACTTTTATATGCATAAATAAATAAATCTTTAAAAAAAAACAAATAGGGTTGCTCTTCACTTCAGCTCAGATGAACATAATTTAGACAGTCAACGAGTGTTTATTGAGCATCTATTATAAGCCAGAAACTGTTCTAGATAAAGGAATATGGAGATAACAAGTAAAATAGCACCTGCTTTCATGAAACTTATGTTTTAATAACAGAAAACTAGTAAGAAACAAGTAAATAATCAGTGACCTGATGAATATCAAATAAAATGACATGAGAGAGCAGGGATCAGATCAGCAAAATATGGCCCATCAGGAAAAAACTGCCCACTAGCAATTTTGTAAATAAAATTTTTAAAATAAATAAAGAATGCTCAGCAGAAGACTAATTTATTTTTTCTCCTTCTAATGTATTTTTTAAAAGAAGTTTTTTAATAGATAATATATTCAGTGAATCTAAATTTAAAAGAAAAAATAGGAAAGGATATGTAGAAAAGTCACTCTCCCAGCCCTTATTCCCGGCTATCCAGTTTCCCTCCCTATAAGCAACAAATGTTAATTACTTGTGCATCCTTCTAGAGAAATTTATTCATAAAAAAAGGAAATGCATGTGTATAGTCTATATTTCCCCCCAGGAAGCTATTTAAATTGGGAAATCGGGCCTCCCTGGTGGCGCAGTAGGATGAGCAGTGCACTGTGAAGCAGACCGCAGCCACTGCAGCATGAGTTCGATCCCTGCTGCCGGCCAGGGAGGGGACCCACATGGTGCGGCAGACCTCTCCTGCTGTGCCCGCTGCTCCCCTCAGCAGTGTGTTTCAGTTGATCTGCCTGTTCTGCTCCCCACTCTGTCTCTGGTGGATCCTCTCACCCTCCACACCTCTGGCCTATATATACCCCAATGCTTACATGCATAAATAAATAAATCTTTTTAAAAAATAAATAAATAAATTGGGAAATCAGGAAAGACTTGTAATTTATGCTAAGTCTCAAATGCTATGAAAGTGCCAGCCATGAGAAGACCTCTGAACAGCAGCTCTAACCTGTGGAAACAGCTAATACAGAGGCCCTAAACTAGACCAAACATGGCAGATGCTAAAATGAGTAAGGAATCTCTTGTGTTTGGGGTCACAATGGCCAGAGGGCAATGAGTTGAGATAACTTGAAGAGAAAATTAGAAAGCTGGAAGATTCTCCTCTTAATGGCTTTATAATGTCTATATATCCTTGCTCCTGAGTCTCCATATTGGGGCAAGAGCAAAGTCATTCCTGGTATCTAACTAAATTTCTTTGTTGTCCTCTTCAGTCTTAAACATGGGCTACTCTGCTTTTTAATTTTAGAATTCATCTGCATAGGCTGCATATTTGTATGAGCAAGGAGAAAAGGATGGATCATGGCAAGGATATAGAAGGGGACTGAGGGTAACATGACTAACATTTCTAGAGGCAAGTCCCACAATCAGAATTGTGTCTAGCAGCTCATAAAGATGATGATTACCAACCTAAACTGAGCACATGAGTCCTCTCCTGGTGGCAAAGATGGTGATAACTAACACTTTTTGCTTTGCAAAATGTAGGGAATTCTCAATTTTAGGGTTAGCATTCGGTGCGCAGGGTTCTTGGGTCCCTCTGAGAATGAATTCAGCAGATTCTCCCATTCAGTGTTTATTAAGAGAAAGAGACACCTATTTTGTGAGAGCAAGAGGTATTCTTATATATTCTTTGGTGGGATTCATTTCTTTGTGGAATTTTATCTTTTGTGGAACTTATTGCATTAGATTAGATTAGTTTATAAAAAAATGACAATCCTTTCTGTCCCTACGTCTAACTGGTTAATTCTTTCTATGCCCACCTCTAGCTAATAATCCTTTCTTGTCACCATCTCTGTTTTTTGACCTTGTGAAAACATCCATCCTAAATTTTTCTGCTCTTAGTGTCCCTCAAATGTAATAGCTATGTTGCCAGAAATATTTAATCTGAGATTTTCTATGAGTACCTACTATGTTCAGTATCTTGGGAGAGGCAAGTGATAGCGCACCCACTCCCACCCTGAAGGAATTTATAATCCAGCTGAGAAAGAACTTAACTTGTAAAATAATGAGGGGTTAACCTAGATGACACAACTAGTTTAGAGAAGCTAAGAACCAGCATAACAGCTGTCAAAAAAACTCACAGGAAGGTAAATTGTGAACTGAGTCTTAAAGGAAAGACCTGATATCTTGATTGAAAAGTGATAATGCAGATAAAGAGAACAGCAAATGGCATAGTAACCACTCAACTGGCAGTGGTGGTCTCTTTTCTCCTTCTCTTCCTCTTCTCCCTCCTTTTCTCTCCCCTCCTTCTTCCTACTTACAGTTTGCAAAATACTTTTTTTTTAATAAGATCATTTCTCATAAATTATTTCAATTGATATTTACAGTAACCCTGTGATTGGTACGGGGGCAGGGTATTACTGTTTCCATTTAACAGGTAAAGAAATTGAGGCTCAGGATGATTAAATATACTGCCCAAATCACAGAGCAAAAACAAAACCCAGGTGTTTTGAATCTACATAGCACAGGCTTCTCTCACTGTAGGAAGAACAGCAGGCAATTCAAGTAGGCAGAGAATGAGAGAAAGAAGCAAGGAACTTTGCTAAATTGAATGACACATCCGTTGCACTAGGAGCTCTCTCTTAAAAGAGCCTACACGGTCTCCTGCTCTCCTAGACAGGCTTCATATTGGCAGCTCACAAACCCTAGCTCAGGAAAAGGAGAAACATATTGGTGGACAACCTTAACAGTCAGGAAACTGTGAGCAAGAAAAATTCACTACTGCAGACCTACACACACACATCATACCTCAGGTTGTCAATGCTAAGTTACTAAGCCTGAGGCTGGAAGTAAATTAGGCTGTGTCTCAGGAAAACAAGGTTATGATACTCTTTAAGTATTAGTATTTGTGTGGGTTAAAATGCCATCTACTGTTCTGCAAATCCTTCCTTTTCTCAGGAGTCTGCTGAGGGACTGAAAGGGTTATCTTCCACACCCTTCACTCAGACCCACCTGAGCACGTTGGCCCTGTCCTGTCACTTCCCTGCCAGAGCTAAATCAACTATCCACTGTCTATCAAAGCCAGGGTTTGTGGCCTTAAGGCAAAGGGCTTCAGTGACTGTCTTTGAAATAAGGCTGCCTTTGGGGTTGCCCCTGGCAACCAAGATGCTCCACTGGCATGCATCTCTTAGAGGAGACTTGGGAGCTGGGGTCGATGAGCCATAAGAGGCAAGAAGGAAGGCAGCTATTGCTCTCCCTTCTCAAAGCACTGGACTCCTCTTCACATGAGTACAAGTGCTTTCCTCTTGCCTATATTCCCCAGGTCAACAGCATCAGCCTGAAATTTGCTCTGAGAACCAGGAGGTTAGGGAGAACCTACTCTATTTGCCGCAAGGCAGATATCTGCCTACCCAACACATCTTTGATCAGTTCTCAGTACACCATATGTCCTCAAATGACTAACACCTTTTCACCCATGTAGCTTCAACATCCCATTCTCTAGAAAGCCTAACTTGCCTCTTGAGCCCCTGCCCACGAAACCCTGGCATCACTATCACAGCACATCACCCTGTCATGTCTTTTTCTGTTTTTATTAGCTCCTTGAGATTAAAGTCTAGATTTTGTTTTAGCACAGGACCTGGCACAGAAGAGACACAACATAATGCTTGTTGAATAGATAAATGAATGAATAGGGAGACAAAATTCTGACAAGAGGAAAGAGGATAGGTGGGAGGAAGCTTTTCAAACTCTGAGTGGAGGAAGTAGCTCGAACAGAGCAAGCAGCATGCAAGAGCACTAGGGGACACTGGAATGATTCAGCTTCAGCTAGAATGAGGATGCAAGAAGGGAAAGGGAAGTAAGGCAGAGACCATCCAGGATAATCTCCAAAGCATAATACACTTGCGACAGGAGAATAACAAGCTTGAAGTAGTATTTCAGGAAGACAGATAAGCCAGGTATGCAGGGTGGACTGGAGAGGAGAGCCAGTTGGCAGGGAGACTAGCCAGGAGGCTGTTTTGACAGTCCAGACTTGATGCATAAAGGGTCTCAGACAGGAACAGTGGCAAGGGAAATAAAAGCAAAAAATAAACTACCCATCTCTCTTGGATGGCATCTTCACACAGTCTAGGAATGTCAACTGTGGCCTGACCTAGGTTAATTAGCATCCTCTGGTTGCCATCTGAGCTGACTGGCCAAGGAACACTGCTCTTTGTAGAAATCTTAGCTACCATCCTAAATCCAGCCATTACTTCAGAGTAATGAAGTAAGGGCGCTGAGCAGTAGTGGCATGGAGGGTAAGTTGAGGAGAACATTTCCTTAACCAGTAGTCCCAGAACAGTGGTCCATTGTATATTGGTAGGCATCTTGTAAAGAAAAAGAAGAGGGCCTCCTCTTCTTCTGGTGGTGCAGTGGGTTAAGCAATGCACTGTGGGGCAAACCGCAGCCACTGTAGCGCGAGTTCGATCCCTGCAGCTGGCTAGGGAGGGGACCCACAGGGTGCAGCAGACCTCTCCTGCCTCACCTGCTGCTCCCCTCAGCAGGGTACCTCAGTCGGTCTGCCTGTTCTGCTCCCCACTCTGTCTCTGGTGAATCCTCTCACCCCCCACACCTCTGGCCTGTACCCCAATGCTTGTATGCATAAATAAACAAATTTTTAAAAAAGAAGAGTTTGCTCAAAATATTTGGAAAACTCCAGATTCAACAAAGGACAAAACCATTTCTTTAGGACCTCAAGGGGGTTATATATATCCCCACAGTGTTTATTAACCTTAAATGGCAAAGGAGCCTTTTTCAAGCAACACCCATTTACAGCTCCTAAGAACTCACAAAACAGCTGAAAAACTCTGGAATCAAATTTCTTTGCCTTACCTCCTGCAGGACACGTCTGGACTACAGATGTGAAACATGCTGCCTGCACACCCACCACCTTTGTCAGAGGAGATGCTTCACAGGCAGCCCTGCCTCAGAAGAAGTACTGAGCTGCTTACAAGTTCTGGCCTGAAGCCAGTCTGCCTGGATTCAAATCCCAGCTCTACCACAAAATAGTCATCTAGTCTCTCCATGCTGCAGTTTCCTTATCTATACAGTGGGGGAAATAGTAGAACTGACTTCAGTGGGCTCGCTTGGAGGATTATGTGAGTGAGATAAGTGCAAGAGCAGTTGCACTGTCCTTGGGGCATAGTCGCCCCTCAATAAATGTGAGCTGTTTTTAATCTTAAATAGCAAAATCTTCTATGATGAAAGCCCAAACCTCCCCAACATGACTCTACTGGTTTTTTTTTTTTATTATCCCCCGCACACCCCTCCAACATGACTGACCTGAGGCGACCTGGTGAGGTCTGGTATGAAAAGATGAGGGTGTCAGATTCTTTCCTTTGGAGAATCAGGAATAAAACTCAGAGCCAAATGGCTAAGCTTTCGAGAATCCTCAAGTCAGTGACTTTCTGGCTGGGGTACTACTAAGATCTGTTTCTAACCACAGAACATTTCTGACACCAAACATGTGGGTTCTTTGGCTAAACATAACCAACAACCAGCTCTCCAGCTCTCTGGACACAGGTGGATATCAAATGCAATTTAATGCAACTCTAACTCTACCTACCTGAAGTTTTTTTTAGATTTCACAGGTTAAGGGCTCAGTCCCACAATGCTGCCTCCCACTTAAGATGCCAATCTCAGTCCCTGGTCTCCTCTATGTGTGGTAAACAGGCCACACATTGGGGATATCCCTGACCTCTCTCAGGTTTAATAATTTGCTAAAACAGTTCACAGACCTAAGGAAATTGCTTTATCTACATTTTAAGGTTTATTTAAAAGGTAAATAAACAGCCAGATGAAGAGCTATATAGGGCAAGGTCCAGAAGGGTCCCAAACAAAGGAGCTCTGTCTCTCTTGTTTTACAGTTTATCACCCTCCTGACATGGCATTCACCAACATGGAAGCTTTCCCAACTTTGTCAGTTAGGCGCTTTTATGGAAGTTTCATCACATAGGCGTGATAATTACTTACTCAAGCTCCAGTACCTCATTCCTCCTCAGAGGTCATGGGGAAGGGAACTGAAAATTCTAGGCTTCTAATCAAGACCTAGGTTTTCTAGAATTATCTAGGATCTCACCAAGTATCTCCTTATTAGAACAAAAGGCTCCTGCCATCCTGGAAATTCCAAGGGATCTTAGAATTCTTTGTCAGAAACAAAAGACACTGCTGTCACCTCCATCACTCAGGAAACCCCCATGGTTTTAGGAGCTGTCAGAAAATGGGGACGATGATCAAGATGTATTTCTTATTATACCACAGGAACCAAGTCAGTAGGTTTGCAGACTGTTACTGTATGACTAAGAAACTCATGTCACATCTTCCATGACTACAAGGGACACCGCTTCACTGCATCTTTTATTCTCCCTTCACCTCTCCTTGCCCTCACCATACACATACTTTTCCAGATGCTTACTTTGATCCAGACAGCTTTAATATATTCCAGGAAGAGGTCTCTGGATCTGGAAGACAGAATGAAGGAACAGGAAAATAATTCCTTCCACCAACACAGAATTTTCCAAAGTGCTTTTATGCATATTACCTTGCTTCATTTTGATAACAACCCTCCAAGGAAGGAATTTTCCCCATTTTAGAGATTAAAAACTAAAGTTTAAAGAACTCAAGTAATAGCTCAAGATCACAGTTATATAGATTAAAATATGTTCACTGTACCCTCCACTCTAATATCTGCGTCAGACTCAGGTCAGTATACTGAAGAATTACTTGACTGAGAACTTTTCTCTATGCAGGTCATAGTCAATTCTGTGAACTTCTGGGGCGGCAGTACCCCTAAAACCTAGCTTTGACACTGGAACTGACATTTGAGAGGTGAGCTGATAATGGCATTTCAGGATGCCAGGAGCAATGTCTTGGATGAGAACTCCTCTGCCCAGTCTCCTCACACTCTCCTCTGGGGAGTGAGTCCCCAGCAGCTGGGACAGGGCTGGGTTCAACATTCTGCTCTGATGTGGTCTGACAGCAGCTAAAAGGCTAGAATGGGAAGATACTAAGGCGGACAATTCCTCAGTGGAGCTGTGATTGTCACTAGCCTGTGTTCACTGTCTACTGAAAACTCGGGAAGTCTAAGGCACCATCATTATCAGATAGGTTTTGAGTCTCATTCTTCAGAGACATTTCTCAATTTATATAATAGCCATGTGATGAGAACTTCTATCTCATTTCCTAGGAACACCTACTACTATGTGTCCAGTGCCTTTGGAAAAACAAGTGAAGTAAGGCCCTAGGCCCTACCCTACAGGAGAATCTTCCTCCTCTAGCCTGAACCTAACTAAGCATCCTCAGGCAAGTGACAGGTTCTTCATATGTTTTCCTCTTTAAACCATCATTTCCTAACCTCCTGCATTGGAAACCAGTTTCTTCTCACTCAGAACCAGTGTTTGAATCCTGGGACTCACTTCAATTGTTTTCTACCCTCCCCTCTCCTCACCCACCAGCATTATCACAGAATCTCTCAGAGGCCACCCCCCCCCCATCCTCCATGTTTTTATATTCTGGATTCCAATACCTATAATTTCTTTATTACATGGGGAAAGGATATGTTCCTTCTCATCCCCCTCCCATATGCTGAGGGGATGAGAATGCAGGTAGTTTGATTCCCATTCTAACCTATCCAAATGCTACCCTTCCCAGCCTCACCTCAGTTTCAAAGCCTGAGCTGGCTCACAGACTAAGGGAACCACACAAAATACTCCAGGGGATCAAAAAGGCCACATATCAGATGTATAACTAAGTAAAGGCTTCAAGAGGACATGGAGGAAATATCTAAACTGTTTCAGTTTTCCACAACACACACACACACACACAGACATTGAGCTCTATCTTTCCCTTCCTCTCTCCTTTTTTCCCTCTCCCTTGCTGCCTTCTTGCATCCAAGGAGATGTTAATGGAGTCATCCATTAAATGCAGTAACAGCCATAGTATTAGGCTGACTGGGCAGAGGTCCTGAACCCATTTATTCCAGACTACAGCCCCCATCATGTATCTCAGGCTTTTATCTTTTCATTTCCACATTGTGCCTAAGCTAGACCACATGCTTCCCTGAAGCACACAGTGATACTTACCTGCCTCCAACTATGAAATTTGTGTGTGGAAAGATAGTAGGGATGGAAGGGTAAATCATTTTTAAAGGTAAATCAATACACATCTCTCAAAGCCTGCCAGTGTTCAAGAAAATGTTGCTTAAAAAGCCCAATTGTGGAATCTTTCTCTCTGACATTTGTCCATAATTATGACAATTTACTATAATGTCACAAAGTCTAATAGCCACCCTCAAGAGGAACACTGCCTGTTTCTGAAGACTTTGGCCCTGAAACAAGCATCCTGTCTGTCATTGCTATCTGGTGCCCAGCCTGTCCTTCATCACAAGTTATTAGCAAGTCAGATACTTTATCCACTGTTTAGAGGAGAGACAACAAAACAACAGCTTTAATTATAATATGAGAAAAGCCTACAGTATCAGTTGTATGTAATCTGGCAAATTGTGGGAGCATAGCTTCGTCAAAGAGTAAAACTGACTAAGCACAGACATCAGCCTTCAGCTTTTGGTTCTCCCAGCTTTCTCTTGGACTTGTAATTCTTGGAAAAGCTATTCTACAAATACTAACTGAGTGCCACTATGTGTCAGGAGGAGTTCATGGCAAGAATACCTCCTTGTGGTTCTCCAACACCCACAGCTGGTTCCCTGGGCATGAGGATTAGAAGGCTCCTCAAGGCAGTAATCCTTCTGTCAGTCTATGCCTATGCAGGTGCTCCTTGCTGCCAACTTTCTCCCTTTGCAGGGCAGCAGCCCTTCTGTGCCTGTCTGTGACCTGTGACCATGCTGGTGCTTCTGTTCACAGACTTCCTTTTACAAAGCAGCTCTCCTCCCAAGGCTGCCTGCCTGTGACTGTGCAGGGCTCTCTTTCCGAAAATCTGTCCTTTTGGGGTCAGCTCTTTCTGCCCATTTGTGTCTATGTAAGTGTCCTTTATTCTACTCTCCCTTTTATAATAAACCTGACCTCTTGGATAAAAGGGGAAAAAAAGGCTCCTCAAAACAGCTGGACTGATTTGATAATTTTTTAAAAAAGATTTTATTTTATATTTGGATAGAAGAATGGGGATGCCATTCTAGGTCAGAGGTACAGGATGTAAAGCATTCACCAGAGACAGAGTGGGGAAGAGAACAGGATGATTTACTGAAATACACTGTTAAGGGGAGCAGCAGGTGAGACAGGAAAGGTCTGTTGCACCTTGTGGATTACCTCCTTGGCCAGGGATTGAACTTGGGCTGTTGAGGTGGGCCATCTTGGTGATAATGTTAAAACTTAACCCCTAGGCCACTGAGAAGGCCCCTGATTTGATCATTTCTTAAACTGAACTTGTCTTCACACCTGAGTCTATCTATAATGGCATTCATAACTGACTGATGAACTGTAATTTGTGTTTCTTAAGCAAATTCATTTGCATGAGCTAACTGTACTCCTTAGTCAGAGATAAGACATCCTTGTAATAGATACATGTTCCTTCTTCAAGCATTACTTCCTTAAGGGATCATTCTGTCTTCCATTCCCTATTTATTCCAAGTCTGAGAGTCCACATGCTTCTGAATGGTCAAGATCCTCCCCCTAACTTCAGGGTTAAGGACAAACTCATCCAACCACTCAATACACTTGGGCACAACAACTGGTCTAGAGGAAGACAGACAATTCAAAGCACACCAAATCAGTCTTCCTTTGGTTTTTATAGGAGTTATGGGAAGAGACACATGCTCTCTCCCTCTGAAGTGGTGAGTTCTCTGGGGAGCACATGTTTGGGGCTACTGGTGGTCATCTGGCTGCCATGGAAAGCCAATCTAAGACTGAAGCTATATAGCAGCAGGCAAAGTAAGAAAGTGATAGAAATAGTCTACACTTTATGTATCTTCTGAACTCATGGATTTAGCCTTCCTAAAATAAGTCTATCCTTTGTTGGAGATGTTTGAGAAGAAAGCAGATAACTTCCTTTTATTGCCTCCCACCAAATATGTTGGGAAAAAGGTTATGGGGATTGGAAAGAGTTATCCAAATTCCCTTTACACCTCTAGAGCTAAACGTGAGATTCCAAATTTCTTTTTTTTTAATGATCTATTATTATTATTAGCTCTATTATTATATAATAATAATATAATATATAATAGATCTATTATTATATCCTAGAAGTTTATCTATGGTAGTCACATTTGATTTTTGTCTCAACTATGTACCTGTATTGACTTTAATATGTGGGCATTTGATTTTTTTTTTAAAGAATTATTTATTTATGCATACAAGAACTAGGGTACTGGCCAGAGGTGTGGGGGTGGGGTGAAAGGATTCACTAGAGACAGAGCTGGGAACAGAAAAGGCAGATCAACAGAAACATACTGCCTAGGGCAGCAGCAGGCAAGGCAGGAGAGGTCAGCCACACCATGTGGATCACTTCCTCGGCAGCAGCAGGGATCCAACTCGCGTTGCAGTGACTGCGGTCGGCTTCATAGTGCGTTGCTTAACCACTGCGCTATCAGGAAGGCCCTGAGATACCAAATTTCTTAAAAAACAAGGATCAGGAGCCACTCTCTTTCAATTGGGTTTTTAGAAAAATCATGACATAACTTTTCTGGTTTTCAAGCAAAAATGCATTATGGCTTTTCTGACAAGCCAATAATAATGACTCTAGTAATTCCTTGCTAAAGAGTTATATTCCTATGTCTTTGGGAGAATCTTGCTAAGAACGTAGTTGCCTTCTCACACATTTTCCTTGGATCCACTATCAAAACTGATAGGCCAAGGTATGTCAATGAGTGGCATATCAGGAGAGTTTTCTCCTTCCATCTCTGCTATCCTTTCCCATACTCACTGTCAATGGAAAGAAAACTAACTTAAAGAGATTACCAGAAACAGCAATGAATTCTCTTGTGGGCGCTTTCATGGGAGAATATATGATTCCATCTATATCCTCCAAAGATAGAACCAGAAGCAAACCTCACAGATATTAAAGTCAATACAGGTACATAGTTGAGACAAATATCAAATGTGACTACCATAGATAAACTTCTAGAATACAATAATAGATCTGAAAACTCATTAAAAAAAAGAGAAATTTGGAATCTCACGTTTAGCTCTAGAGGTTTAAAGGGAATTTGGATAACTCTTTCCAATCCCCATAACCTTTTTCCCAACATATTTGGTGGGAGGCAATAAAATAGAGGTAGTATAAGTATCTTATCAAATCTATAGTGATGAAGCCTAGGTTAAGAGAGAAAAGTAGGGAACAGAAAATGAAGAGAGAAGAAAACCAAAGGGAACTATTATAAGACTGCAAAAAAGAAATCTCCCAAGAGAAAAATAACATAACAGCATCCAGTCAACAGGCAGAGCAAAACATAACAGAGGAGTAACAAGACCTGAGTATTTGAAGCCCCCCATCAAAACAGGCAGTTCTTTGGGCCAGTGTTGGAATTTTCCTTTCAGAGAACTCTGCAACCTCTCCAGAGTCTGGCTAGCTCCCCATTAGAGCAGAGACCTGTCCAACTGACTCTGCTCTCTAGTCATGCCCAAGGGTTCTTGCAGTCAAGATGCTTCCACAGTCAGTTAAGCACATGGAACCTCAGTCTGTGGCTCTATACTAACAAGGCTGCTTAAACCCTCGTTGGCAAGGAAAGCACAATTGTCTGCCAGATGCTTGAAGAAGACATCTATTGTTAGAAGAACACATCTCCATTTTTTTCTTAAAAGACCTTTATTCTTCTACATTTTTTGGACATAGGAATAAAGACTGATATTCCTAATGGTTATTATTTTTGGATGTTAATCATCATCACTCTACTCATAAAGTACAGTCATTTCAGTTGCTTAATACTTGGCCACTTGGGAGAAGTGCCCTTGAATTGCATTCCCTAGAAGTAGAGCTTGAGATAGAATTAGGTCACATGATTTATTGAGGTGTGCCCTCAAGAGAAAGAGAATAAAGGAAGCAGGAAATGGTAGGAAAGGATGTGGTTGCAGTTTTGTGTCCAGCCTCATCCTGATCCCATGAGGGAACTCAGAACATGAATAGACTAAAAAATAGATATTTCCTTGAAGTAAAGAAGTTGATTTTTGTACCTGCTTGACTGAAAGCTACAGGGGAGACATAGAGGGAATCTTTTTTCACCAAGTGCAGTTTTTTGGAGAAGGGGACTTTTGAGAGCCACTGGAACCCCATGGAGCAGCTGGGGAGTCAGGTACTGATATAATAAAGGGGATCTGGGTAAGGTACCAACAGCTTTCACCAGAGCTACCCTGACAGTCAGCTCTGCCTGCCATATGAAATAGGCTGGATGCTTATATTTACTTTTTCACAATAAAGGGAGGCTAGAAATCTGAAGTCAGGGTGCCAGTGTGCTTAAATTCTGGTAAGAGCTTTCTCCCTGGCTTGCAGATGACTGTCTTGCTTGTGTTCACATGGGATGGGGGTGGGGGTGGGCATGGAAAGAAACAGGAAACCCCCTGGTGTCTTCTATAAGGGTATTAATTCTGTATTGTGGGTCCTACCCTGATGACCTCTTCCCAAAGGCCCTTCTCCAAATAAAATTACATTGGAGGTTAGGACTTTAAGGTCTGAATTTTAAGGGGAATACAATACAGCTCTTACCATTGTACAAACAGGGAAAGGAAACAACTATCAGCCAGATTTATTCAATGAGAGACGACTCCCTTGCACGTAAGTTGCTTTAGCATCCCATTTGTTGACTGATGCAGAAGAGACAAATAAAAACCTCAAGTAGCTCAGCAGATCTAGAATCTCCCAACAGCTTCAGGCTCTCAGTCTCAGCAAACACTGATTCTTGACCTGGGAAAATCAGGTCTTGGTTTTTGGAGAGCACTCTGTGGGTGACAGCAGAGACACCTATGTGTGATCCTATCCAGCTAGGCTTTGAAGCTCAGAAGCAGAGCCATTAACATTCTCTTAGCTGCAGACAGTTCTCTTCAGTCCTTGTTAGTTTCATTTTCTTTCCTTCTGAATATTTTTTTTCCCCAAGAGCAGCAGCTTCCTTGTTCCTAGAACCTTTTCTTCTCTTCAAAGAGATCTTAGGCTCCAGGGAGGCCTGTGGCCAAGAGACTTGCCAGACACCTCTGAATTCCCAATGAAGTCTATATGTGCAGCCCACTTTGCAGCTAAGAAACCAAGTACCCAGACTCGCCTCACTTCAGGATTGGACATGGCACCATCCAGGAGGCTGCCTTCCCACTGGTTTCCAGGGCAGTCTTCGGGGGCTAGGCCTTATATTGTAGAGGCTATCCTGCTTAGTCCCCAAGCCACCCCTACTTCTGAATGGGTTATTTAGATAGAAGAAGTGATAGGCCCTGGCCTCAGAGAGTATGAATCCATCTATTACCTATCTCCATTCATGTGCAAGGAGGTGAATAGGACTGTTCATTTCATAAAAGGGGTCCTGGAGGCCAGAGAGGAGCAGACAGGAGTTTTAATGAGAGTACTGTTCATGCCTCCATTATTTATTAAGGGCAGCTATACACCCAGCTGTGTGAGAGGTTGACAGAAAATAGGAAGAAGTAATCTCAGGGAAGCTTAAATTCTACTGCTGGTCCCAAAGCAATCTTAGCAATCTTAAGCAGTCTATAGATTTTAATAAGAGGGACTCTAGTGGCTGAAATTCAGACAGAGAAAACTGAGTTTAGGCAGCTGGTCTTTCAGCTCCATTGTCCAAGCTTTCCCCTTAAAACTATGCTTTCCCACCAATAGCCACTAGTTATATTTCTGCATTCTCCTCAAGGTTGTTCCAGGTGAGGAGATGGTGCCATATCCCCTCACTGCCCAGGACTTACCAGTATCTCTGTATTTTTCCTTCTCTTATACTGTACAGTCATCTCGGGTACATAAGCACTCACTATTTACAACCTATTCTGCAGTAAAGCCAGAGAAGCCCATGAAAACAACAGCATCCCTAAGAACATATTTTACCAAATTCCTCTGCAGACAGGACAACAGTTATGGCAATGGGGTGTAACCATTTGTATTCATTTCCCTGTCCCCTCTGGCACAGAGCTGGGCCCCATATCACCAGGCACAGCAGCCCGGGCAGGCCCAGAGGCACACAGAGAAGGACTGCTACTCCATCTGCTGGCTTAACAGCAGCTCTGGGGTGCAGCCTTTGAATTTCCTGCAAGGCAGGCTCTCGCTCTGAACTGGAGAACAAGACGTCTTTTCATCATGATAGAGTAAAGATATTCAGCCATTTTGTCCAAATTGATGACATCTACCCCTCCCATCTTAAATCAAGACACAGACACAAATACAGCTGAAAACACAGAGCCAAGAATTATTGATCTCTCTGACAGGCTCTGAGTCTGCTCTGGGAAAGCACTGCTTTGGAACTGAAAGAGTGACCTGTATGTAACAAAAAATGCCAAACCAAGATGCGGGTAGGAGGAGCTAGGATGGGGCTAATAAAACTCAGATGAATTAGGTATTTCCTTCTTTCCATCAAGCCCTACATCCTTATTTGCCTTCTTTATGAAAAATGCTTTCCCTGAAGATCATTTAACTACTCCCCAGGGCATGTGGTCCGTCCAGAATCATCTTTATACTCATAATTTCTTCTTTATCTTTACTGAGGCAAGGGAAGGATAGAGGCACATTTTATAGATGAAGATAATTAATCTGCCTTAAAAGGGGAGGAGATAAAGATACTAGTTACCCTTATTCAAAAATTAATTTCTTGGCTCCTGAGACCCCCTTTTCCCCCCTGCTCACTCCCACTCCTTCCTGAAATCCCTTTTGACTGCAGTAACTACAGTGTTATTTGGATGTTTCAAAAGAGGCTCTACTATGCAGTATCCACATCATACCAAAGTGAACTGCCAGGAAAGAAGAAAATTTTCATAGAAATCAGTTGAAAAAAGGGCCTCCCTGGTGGCGCAGTGGGTTAAGCAACGCACTATGAAGCAAACCGCAGCCACCGCAGCACGAGTTCGATCCCTGCTGCCGGCCAGGGAGGG